>JAVJIF010002514.1:0-237500 GCA_038442645.1 Agave tequilana | reverse complement strand
ATTCTTTTTTGTTTTTAAAATATTCATTTTGATGTCTCATTTCTTTAATCTCTAATAATTCATGCCAAAGTTCGCAGATAAATCTACTTGAAAGAAATTTATAGGAGATTTTCTCATCATTTTATCTTATATTTTGACATGATTCATCATTTTAACTTAAAAGAAAAAGAATTTATATTACTATTCGCACTTGTTATTTCTCAACCTGAAAACTAATAATGTGATATTGTGATGAAACAATGGGTGAGCTACATTTTAGATTACACATTCCATTAGAACACTTCTCATGTGAGATCTTTTATGGACAATAAAATCCTAGAGAGGTTTGTTTATAATCTTTAGATTAGAGCTCTCTATAATTGAGGGTTCCACATCTCTTTAAAATCGAGGTTCGTATCCGTTTTATTACTGATTTTTTGTTACTATCAATTATAAAAAAGAATTTGTCACGATTTTTTCATATTTGTAAGAAAAAGGAAATCTTAGTACAACCACGGCACATGACAAGGTGATGTTATGCTGACTTTGAAAAATCACCAAACAATCTTGATTGACGTGTACATTTACTTATTAATTTTCCAACTTTGAAACACTTGTGCAAGGTGATTGTGAGAAAATTAGTTTAAATCTCCTTTCTTTATCAACCGAAGATATTTTGCATAAAACTAATTTAAAGCGTGAAATAAACCGTGTGACAATCTGATGTCAAATTAAAAAATTCTCATGATCTAACCCATTACTTTACCACCAAACTGGCAATGGGTCGTTGAAATCTTTTCATCTTAGGGCCTGTTTGTTTCGGTGGTGGGAGGAAGAGAGGAAAAAAGAAAGACGGTCAATGTTTCTTTGATAGTTGACAAAAAATCAACACTCTTTTATTTGTTTGCTGGAAGAATAGCTCTTCTTTCTCCAATTTGTCGTCTAATGTGACTTCTAGTTGACAGAAGAGAAGAAGAAATTTCTTCCCGTCAAAATACAACTAAAAAAGTAGCTTGCACATAGATCAACATTCTTTATTACTATTTTAACTCTCTCTTTTCTCTCTCTCTCTCTCTCTCTCTCTCTCTCTCTCTCTCTCTCTTCGTTCTCTGATCAGCTCAGCTCTTCCCACCTCTTCTTCTTCCCACCATCTCTTCTTCCATTGCCTTTTTTGTTACCTTAAAAAAGTTGTCCTCTTTTATTCTATTTTTTAGCAAACAAACACAAAAAATTAAAAAGAGAGGAAGAACTTCTTTCCCTTTTTATCTCCTCCCTTCTCTCCTCCCTCTAATGACCAAACATGTCCTTAGTTGTCAAATTCATACAAGAGAATGCAGACAAAGATGTTCCCTTCAAATGGAACCCATGATTTTGATTTAGACTAGGCTCTTGAAAAGATATATATTTTGTTTTGTCCGCTACATAAATTGGTTGTCGGGGAGTTTTTCGCAAAAGAAGTTGGAAATGGTGTAATTGAAACAAATGGAAGGTAGTTACTTGCAAAACAGAGAAACGTCACTTCTTTCTCTTGTAAGGTGAGAGCTTCACCGTGGGGAAATTATTAAAAGTCAATCTCAAGATTCTCCCCCATTTTTTATATTAAACTTTCTTGAAAAAGGTGTTTGATTTTTCATACCACAATCTCTACACTAACTACCTAGAGTTAATTGTACGATGTGAAAATGAAATCTCATCTCAATATAAGCTAGCAAACTTTTTAAAGTAGCTGTCATAATCAATCACCGTTCTTGAAAGGCGTCAATTGAATTCTACATCTCAATCGTTGCTCCGACATAAGACTAGTCAGACTTGAGACACCAATAGAATCACTCATCATATATTTTCTCTAAAGTATAAATATAGTGCCCTAAAAGAACAAGCTCTTATTCTCTTGAGAGAGAGAGAGGGAGATGGGAGAGATGAGGGCAACTGTCTTTGTTTTCATGGTGCTGTTTGCTCTCCTTGGAGGAGATCTCAGATGTGAAGCCCTGAGTTTGGATGAACAAGAAAGTAAGTTTGTCATTAATTTCTTTCTTCTTGTGGTTTATTCTTTGAAATCTAGTTTCTGCTTTTATTTAGAACTTTTTTGGTGACCATTTACTCTGTTGTCAGAATTTAGCTCCTCACATAGAGAAAATATAACAGAATTATGTGAAATACTGCATGATATGTGGGTTTTTTTTTATTTTTCTTGAGAAAAATAAATATGGCTGAAAAATGTGAGATATATGATTGGATAACGTTGAAAGCCTTGTCCACAGTGGCGGAGCCAGGATTTTAAAGACAAGAGAGGGGGGAATAAAATAACGGATCGAGTGTGCTGTTTGCTGCCGACATCTCAACTAGAGCACAGAGACAATCTCATTCTGATTCTTTTTTGCTTTTAAAATATTCATTTTGATGTCTCATTTCTTTAATCTCTAATAATTCATGCCAAAGTTCGCAGATGAATCTACTTGAAAGAAATTTATAGGAGATTTTCTCATCATTTTTATCTTATTTTGACATGATTCATCATTTTTAACTTAAAAGGAAAAGAATTTATATTACTGTTCACACTTGTTATTTCTCAACCAGGAAAACTAATAATGTGATATTGTGATGAAACAATGGGTGAGCTACATTTTAGAGTACACATTCCATCAGAACACTTCTCATGTGAGATCTTTTATGGATAATAAAATCCTAGAGCGGTTTGTTTATAATCTTTTGATTAGTGCTCTCCATAATTGAGGGTTCCACATCTCTTTAAAATCGAGGTTCGTATCCGTTTTATTACTGATTTTTGTAACTATCAATTTTAAAAGAATATTTGTCATGATTTTTTCATATTTGTCAGGTCAGGAAAAAAAGAAATCTTAGTACAATCATGGCACATGACGAGGTGATGTTACGCTGACTTTGAAAAATCACCAAACAATCTTGATAGGCGTGTGCATTTGCTTATTAATTTTCCAACTTTGAAACACTTGTGCAAGGTGATTGTATGAAAATTAGTTTAAATCTCCTTTCTTTGTCGACCGAAGATATTTTGCATAAAACTAATTTAAAGCGTGATATAAACTGTGTGACAATCTAATATCAAACTAAAAACATTCTCATGATCTAACCCATCACTTTACCACTAAACTGGCAATGGGTCATCAAAATCTTCTTATCTTAGGGCTTGTTTGTTTCGGTGGAGGTGAGAGGAAGAAAGAGAGAAAAAAGGAAGGCAGTCAATATTTCTTTGACAGTTGACAAAATCAACACGCTCTTTTATTTGTTTGCTGGAAGAAGAGCTCTTCTTCTTTCAATTTGTCGCATGATGTGACTTTAGTTGCAAAAGAGGGGAAGAAATTTCTTACCGTCAAAATACATCCAAAAGCACAGCTCGCACATAGATCAACATTCTTTATTACTATTTTAACTCTCTTCTTTCTCTCTCTCTCTGTCCCCCCTCTCTTCATTCTCTGATCAGCTCAGCTCTTCCCACCTCTTCTTCTTCCCACCATCTCTCTTTCCTGTTCCTGTTTTTGTTACCTAAAAAGAGTTGTCCCCTCTTATTCTATTTTTAGCAAACAAACACAAAAAATTAAAAAGAGAGGAAGAACTTCTTTCCCTTTTTATTTCCTCTCTCCCCCCCAATGATCAAACAGGTCCTTAGTTGTTAAACTCATGCAAGAGAATGCAGACAAAGATGTTCCCTTCAAATGGAACCCATGATTTTGATTTAGACTAAACTTTTGAAAAGACATATATTTTGTTTTGTCCTCTGCATAAATTGGTTGTCGGTGTTATGAAACGATGGCTGCCAACCTTTACTGTGCAGTATTAATAATTTACTATGCGATGGCGCAAGCATGCATAGTGACTGCATAGTAGTGACTGCATAGTACCCCAAAGTTTTTCTATAAATAAGCCTTTCCTGATTCATTTCAATGTACACTTCAGAAATCAATAAGAAATCCTACTTCTACTCTGTCTCTAAAATTCTTTGCTTCGGTGTTATAATTTCTCGAGAGTTTACAACACGTTATCAACACGAGCGCTCTAGTTCTGTCCCCAGCCTCTACCTCCTTCAGCTCAGGGAAAAAGTGTTGGCCCAAGGTTACAATCACCCGTTTTAGTGTGTTTTGATGATTACAAAACATATGTAGTTATTTGTACTAATCATGTTTGTTGTTTTAGTGTGTTTCAGGGTTCTAATGATTTTAGGAGCATTCTTCCCTAAAGGAAGATGTTTTGACTCAAGTCGCCTCATTTTGGGCTCAAGTTTCAAGCTTGAAAGATCACATATGGAGAAGCCCACTTGAAAACCTTGTAGTCATTTAGAACCAATGTAAGAAATAGTTTGTTAAAGTTTGAGGTTGTAGAATATTGGCTCTAAGACACACACACACACACATTTTCCAAAAATACAGTTTTTAGTTTTGATATTTTGTTTAAAGTTCATGCCTTGGTCTCTATACATGATTCATGTTTACAAAGTTTATATCTTATTTATATCATGTATTTCTATCTTTCCAGCATGATACTTCGTCAAAATTTCATACAAAAGTATTCTGAAATTTTTCCAAGTCCAAAATTCCTCAGTTTTCTGTTTCAGGCTAGACCGGCCGACCGGACCGGTCGACCGGGTCTTGTGTCCAGGACGTGCACGCTTGTGCACGTTTGTCGGTCGGCCGACCGGCCGACCGACCAAAAACATCTGCTCTCTGTTTTTTGTCGGTCGGCCGACCGGCCGACCGCCTTTGCAAAACTGTGTTTCCTTCTTGAGGCCGGTCGACCGGTCGGTCGACCGAGCCCAACGGCTATATGCCAGCAGGGCTGACGGCCGACCGGACCGGTCGACCGCCAAGCCTGCCAGCTGCCAACGGCTCTTTCCTCTTTGGTGAAATTCTGAAATCTGTTTTTGGACTGTTTTTGTGGCAGAGTTTTTCTGAGTATTGTGGATTATTTTCTGATCAAATAAGCTTAAATTAAAAGAGTTTTGATCCCTTCCTCTCCCTATAAATAGAGGATATAGGTCTCTTACAAAAACACTAAGAAAAATACCAAGTTTTCAAGTTTGAAAAAGAAAGAAAAGTTTTCAAAGCTCTCTATTCTTTAGTGCATTCTTGGCTTTTGTTTTCAGTTGTGTTTTCAAGCAAGATCAATTTACAACTGAGTTTTTCTCACTACACTTCTAGAGCCAAAAATTTCAATCCTCATTCTATAAGGAGTTGTAAAAGAGAAGTGTTGTAAAGAGTTTGTGATCATTATTGTGATCACTTGATTACTTGTTCTTTGTGTTCCTCTTGTGGAGATATCTCTTTGGTAGAGATTTTGTAAGTGGTGGAGTTCGGTACTCCGGTCTTCGGTAGACCTTTGTAAAGTCCTCGGTGGATAGTGGAAACCCTTCACGGAGGTGAAGGCGGGGAGTAGAGCGGTGGCTCGAACCTCGAAACAAATTCTTGTGTTTGCGATTGTCTTTTGCTCTTGCTCTCTATTTCGCTTTAATTTCAATTGCTATCTGATTGGTATCCAATATTGCATATTTTACATCATAATTCCCATGCATATTACAAATAAATATGTGATTTTTACTCCTCTTCTCTACATATTTGCAGGTACACACTTAATGGAGAGATATCCAAATAATCACTTAATTAACACTAATTAAGTGATTAATCAAGATTAAAGATAAAGCCAAATTCAAATCCAGATCCAGAGAAATCCGCGCAACAAACGAAGATTCTAGATATACCACGTGTCTAACAACCTTGTAACTAATCTCCACCAGAAAGTTGTTAGCCAACGGCCACAAAAGTGCCGCGACTTGCGGCGGATCCACCGCAAAATCCGGGCCGTTGGATCTCAGATTTTGCGCCAACAAACTAGGCTCTCGAAGGTTCTCATCCATGCTATAAATACTCCATGAAGACCTGCGTACAAAAACTAAATGGAGAAGAGAGGAGATTAGTTTAGTGTTGTAATTTTCATGTATTTTTCTCTTTAGGTTTTGTTCTTTAGATCCCTTCTTCTTCCCTAGAATTCAATGTAAAAGAGAGAGAGTGTGAGAGAGAGAGCTTGTGTAATCAAGGGTGACACTTGAAGCAACAAGGATTGATCCATTCTCCACTTCCTCTACTTGAAGCTTGGTTCTAGTTCTTGTGCTTTCTTTACATGCTTTCTTTATTACTTTGTTTACTTCTTGCAATTTACTTCAAGCTTTGTTTTAGTTCTTTAATGGCTTGTAGCTAATTTTCCTTCCATGTACTAGTTTACCACTAGTCTTGCCACTTCACTAACTCATGGGTGATTGCTTTTGTTAATCTTGCAAGTTGTATGATCTTCTCTTCTCCGATGGTTAAACCACCATCTTGCAAGTGAGAAAGTAATTAGGTCAACACGCGAGACAAATCCTATGCCAATGGAGTGACAACGTTAGGCAAGCATTCATTATCAAGGAGTTTGGTAAGCTTTGGCAAGCTAGCAAGGTAAGCTAGTCATGGATTGCTTTCTTTAAGTTTTCTTTCTTTTTCTTGTGAACACCACATCTACTTCTTGATTTCTTTTCCACTTCCACCATGAACATATCCATCCTTCCTTTTAGTTTCTTTTGCAATTTGATTCATTAAGCTTATAAACAAGAGAAGAATACTCGTTTAATCACTTCACTACCACACAACGTAAAGCTTCCATCGCGAGCTCTCCCTGAGATTCGACTCGGTATAGTCCTATACTATAGCGGAGACAAGAAAGGGTACATCAAATACATTCTTATACACATAATAAGTACACACCTTTTCCAGTCTAATCAAAATGGCGCCGTTGCCGGGGAGAGCAACGTTATTTTTGGTTAAAGTGAAGTACTAAACGATTCTTCTTCTCTGTTGCAGGTTACAGGAGAAGAAAACAGGAAAATATTAATTGCAATAACATACAAGTGGACCTGGGCCTCTGCTCAAGAAAGCAGAGCCCAGGATCCCTCCAAAGTGCCGCGGATCCACAAGATTTGCCGTGGAAACGCGGCACAGAGGAGTTCACTCCTAACAAAATTTCTGCAGGGGCTTCAGATCTGCAAAACACATCTGCTGCTATACTTGAAATCCTGTATTTTTCACCATATACCTGCTAAATTAAAAAACAGTAAAAAGTTGGTTGAAATTGCTAAAAATTGCTTAGACACTTGCATTTTAGGCACGTGTCTTTTCAATTCTTTACTTTTACTGTTGAAGAGTGCTGGAGGCAAGGTACGTGTTTGCATTGCATTTAGACTAGGACAAACTCCTTGCTTGATTTTCATGCTTTGAGTGTATCCTAGCTATATTTCTTGTACACTTGCACAATTCAAATTTAAGGGCATAACCCGTAAATAAGATAAGGTGGGGAGGTCATTACCCTTTCCTTAGCCCGAAAATCATTTCCCAAGCACTCACTAACCCAAGCCTAAATTAATAAAAAAGTAGACGTTGGCCCTAGGGACATCTCAGACTCATTTAGGAGATTATCCTAAGGGGGAAAAGTATTGGAATTTAACTCTTGCAAAATCGGTGTCTAGGAAAGGGGTTGAGGGCCGAAAGCCCGAAGGTTGCTGGTTACTTAATTAAGGAACGTCTCCGGACGGAAAACCTCCCACCAATCTTACCCTCCCTGGCTGATTAGCTTGTGGTTAGAGTCTACACTAAACCTCCTGTGGACAGTCTATCAGTTAGGAGTCGTCTAGGTCTAAGTCTACACTAACTTAGGTTAGAAATTTTTTCTTTTGTTTGTTTGTTTGTTTGTTTGTTTGTTTTTTTTTGTGATTGTGTGATATGGCTTATAATTACAATTCTTTCCATCCATATGTCACACACACTCCATATTCGGATAATTCCAACCGGTGTTTTACAATATGCACCAACCAAATACACCGGGTTGGCCTTATCCGAATCAATATGACCCATACCCCCCATCTAACAATTATAATGTCCAAAATAATTTCAACTCTTCATCGAGTCATTGGGGATTCCAGTCCCCCGAGTTTAATTATCAACCTCCTTGTCCACCATTTCCACCAAGTCCACAATATTCACAAGATTCATTTCCCGATTCCGCTTCATATACTCCTTGTTCTGAACCATTTGAAGAAAAATCTGAGTTACTAAGGAGTTTAGAAGCCAATTTACAGAGAGCTGAGCAGACACTTCCAGAACCATTTGCCTCTCCAATTCCACCGTATTTTCAAGAGTCTTACTCACTTCCACCTTTTCCTAATGAACAACCATTTGTCATGGAACCGAGTAATGATTTTTTGTGTGAGTCCACTTTTCCATCATCACACATTTTTGACTCACAATTTCACCATCACTTCCAAGACCACACTTCATCTTTTCATCAAAATAATGAAATCATCAATTATGAAAAGATGCTTGAAGACATGACTCATGCTCAAAATGCTAGAAATCGTGACATAGATTTGATGATCCAAACTCTTCGTCATCATCCTATTTCTAAAGTCACTAGCCACTCTGTCAAATCCAAAGAGTCATGTAGTCTTCGAAGTCCAGATTCAATTTCAGCACAACCACATGAACTTGTCCAACCTTCTGATCCAATTGACATTTTTGCAAGTTTTCCTTTTCCTGAAATTGAATTGGAACATGAATTTGATCCTGAACTTTCACTTGATGATTCCAACTTACTTCCTGATTCAATCATGACTTCCATATCCTTACCTGATTTCAATCCATTTTCCAAGTCAGTATTGGATCCATTTCCTATCCATTGTGAAATTGAATCACCAATCTTTTATGATGATCACATAGAACTTGGCCAGTTCCTTACTTCTGAAAATCCCATTGATAAATTGGCAAGTTCTCCACATTTAATTGAGTTACATGAAGAATGTGATCTTGAACCCCAACTTTGTGATTCAATCCTTCTTCCTGATTCCATAATGACTCCGGTATCTTTACCTTACTTCAATCTTTTCCCGGAGTCAATCTTGGATCCTTTCCCAATTCTCAATGAAGTTGAATCATCCATTTTTGAGGATCATGTTGAACTTGCCCAATTCTACACTTCTGAAGATACTATTGACATTTTGGCAAGTTCTCCATCTTGTGGAATTGAACTCAATGAGAAATGTGACCTTGATTTTCTCGATCTCTTTACTTCTGAAACTGATTGTACAATTCTTAAGGAAGATGTTGACTTAAGTTTTGAAGAATTGTACGGTGATGAGCTTGAATTTCTTAAAATTGGAAGTAAAGAGATATCACCCATAGTAGGTCACATTCCATTGTTGGACAATACATGTGGACTTGAGTTTACATTTCTTGACTTGGACACAATTTCTGATCTCACCTTGACTCCTGAACCATCACTTGATTTAAATCACAATCCTGAGTCAGTACTCCTTCCTGAGTCCAAGTCAACTGTTCTATCATGTCATATACCATTCTGGGACAAGGAAGTTGATAAATTTGACTCTGAAATTATTAGGAAAATCTTGAAATTAGATGGGGGCATGTACATAATAATCTTAAATGCACACATCATTTTTGTGGGTCATATTATTGAGATTTCTGGTGGGTTCCTGAAAACCCAAAGAAAAGATGATTGGACCATGTTCCGAGGACCAATCAGACCACCACCGGAACCACCACCTTAAGGTAAATTTTTCCTTCCCTCTTCATTTTTGTTTCATGCATACATATATCATGATGCATTGAGGACAATGCATGAAATAAGTGTGGGGGAGGGTTTACTAACTTAGAGTTTTTAGATTTTATTTCTTTTACACTTCTTTTTAGAAATAAAAAAAATAATAATAAATAAAAAATATAAAAATAAAAACTTTTTGAAATAAGAGACAAAGTTTTGATCTATTTCTAAGAAAATTAAGATGTATCTTAGAAATTAAGAAAGCCTTAATTATGACATCTTAAACCTAGTTGAAATAATAGATCTTGTTTGAGATTATAGGCTAAGTAAGTAAAATTGGTGAGATATTCTTATCTTGAATTTTTTGCCTTAGATAATATGCACTTTACACTTACACATTTCTTGGGATGGAAACAAAGACCAAAAATGCCATAATAAAAGAAAAAAAAAACATATATATATATATAAATAAAACATCACTTATTAAGCTGGATAATTGTGCCTCAAGAAGCACGATTACTCACGCCTAACGGTGATTAAAAATAATCCCCTTTAGTTTCGTGGCCTTTTCTACTCGAGACCTTAAACCCGAGGGATGTTTTCTCATCTGGTGCCCTAAGACCGACTGGTTTGGGAGTCATCGGTTAAAGGCTCGCTACAAGGGTAGACTAGAAAGCCTAAACTAAGGGAAGAAAAAAACATAAAAAGTATATATAAATAAATAAATGGCTTGATGGTTAGAGTTGAAATCCCAGAAATCTTCACTTACACGGTGTGCATACTATCTAGGTTTTATGAAGGATAAAGTATTCAATCCAATTTGAATTCTTACCTTAATTAAAAGCAAGATCTTGCATGAAGACTAAGTTTAAGGAAGAATAATTATAGGTGGACTTATGACCTAGGATCACTTATATTTTTGCAAAAATAGTTCGTAAACATGTCTCTTGTTCAAAATGGATTTTCAAAATACTAATATTTGTCTTCTTTCTTTATGGATTTTGTGGGTGTAATCCGCTGAAAACCCTCAGGAGACAACACTCCTCCTCTAGGGTAACCTAGAGGTTTAACGGCTTGTTGCACATGCTCAGTGCAATCGCGTCACCTGCGAAAGTGGTGTAATAAAATTGGTAGTTTAGATTTTCTTTCTTTGTTTTGCTCGGGACGAGCAAAAGAATAAGTGTGGGGGTGTGATTGGTATCCAATATTGCATATTTTACATCATAATTTCCATGCATATTACAAATAAATATGTGATTTTTACTCCTCTTCTCTACATATTTGCAGGTACACACTTAATGGAGAGATATCCAAATAATCACTTAATTAACACTAATTAAGTGATTAATCAAGATTAAAGATAAAGCCAAATTCAAATCCAGATCCAGAGAAATCCGCGCAACAAACGAAGATTCTAGATATACCACGTGGCTAACAACCTTGTAACTAATCTCCACCAGAAAGTTGTTAGCCAACGGCCACAAAAGTGCCGCGACTTGCGGCGGATCCACCGCAAAATCCGGGCCGTTGGATCTCAGATTTTGCGCCAACAAACTAGGCTCTCGAAGGTTCTCATCCATGCTATAAATACTCCATGAAGACCTGCGTACAAAAACTAAATGGAGAAGAGAGGAGATTAGTTTAGTGTTGTAATTTTCATGTATTTTTCTCTTTAGGTTTTGTTCTTTAGATCCCTCTTCTTCTTCCCTAGAATTCAATGTAAAAGAGAGAGAGTGTGAGAGAGAGAGCTTGTGTAATCAAGGGTGACACTTGAAGCAACAAGGATTGATCCATTCTCCACTTCCTCTACTTGAAGCTTGGTTCTAGTTCTTGTGCTTTCTTTACATGCTTTCTTTATTGCTTTGTTTACTTCTTGCAATTTACTTCAAGCTTTGTTTTAGTTCTTTAATGGCTTGTAGCTAATTTTCCTTCCATGTACTAGTTTACCACTAGTCTTGCCACTTCACTAACTCATGGGTGATTGCTTTTGTTAATCTTGCAAGTTGTATGATCTTCTCTTCTCCGATGGTTAAACCACCATCTTGCAAGTGAGAAAGTAATTAGGTCAACACGCGAGACAAATCCTATGCCAATGGAGTGACAACGTTAGGCAAGCATTCATTATCAAGGAGTTGGTAAGCTTTGGCAAGCTAGTAAGGTAAGCTAGTCATGGATTGCTTTCTTTAAGTTTTCTTTCTTTTTCTTGTGAACACCACATCTACTTCTTGATTTCTTTTCCACTTCCACCATGAACATATCCATCCTTCCTTTTAGTTTCTTTTGCAATTTGATTCATTAAGTTTATAAACAAGAGAAGAATACTCGTTTAATCACTTCACTACTACACAACGTAAAGCTTCCATCGCGAGCTCTCCCTGAGATTCGACTCGGTATAGTCCTATACTATAGCGGAGACAAGAAAGGGTACATCAAATACATTCTTATACACATAATAAGTACACACCTTTTCCAGTCTAATCACTATCTTTCACTCATTGTTTCTAATTTGTGATATTGCTTTCATTACTTGTGATATATCTTGTGTGCACATAATCATTGCATATTATTCATTTCTTGATATATTGTCGATCATAACTCATACAACAAGATTGCAATACGCACCTCTAACTCTTATCTAGAGGAATCACGAGGAAGGAGTTCAGAGCCCTTCACCGGGTATTTGGCTCTTAGTCTTTTTTTGAGAGATCGTTGCATCATTCATTCATACTTGTTTTAAAAAGATTGTTAGATTAGCATTTACACCTATTCACCCCCCCTCTAGGTGTTTTTCAAAAAGTTCTATTACAAGCCTCTACCTCCATTAACTTAAGACAAAAGTCTTGTCACGAGCCTCTACTTTCATTGCTCAAGGAAAAGTCTATCACAAGTCTCAGCGTCTACCTCTACTATCTTAAAGTAAAAATGACAAGTTATTCTACTTATAATACTCGTATAACACCACTACTATAATGAAAGGAGGCTCTGCTACCTATTTATAGTAATGTGATGTGATTACGAAAAGCTAGATTATTATATTAATTATGTTTATATAACACCACTACTATATTTAAAAGGAGGCCCTGTCACCTATTTATAGTAAAGTGATGTGATTATAACAAGCTAATAATATTTCTTGTTATTATCTTTACTAACATCTCAATTGATGCTTGCGTGGAATAAACCCAAGCTACCAATATTATATATTTTATTACTCTGCTATTTATATCTGTATAAACACCCAATGAAAGGTTTACTGAGTAGCGTGGTTTGCCAATTTATTTCTTATTTATTAATTCATTAATTATGTCTGCAAAACACCCACCAAGTAGAGTGACGTGCCTATATTATAGCTCATAAATATATGTAGTACAATGCATTTGTTTTACCATTTTCTCAATTACAATATTTAATTGTATAAAATCTAAATTACTTTTTCTCTTTCCTCAAACGGCGATAAATGACTGCAAAACGGTTAGTTTTTACTCTATAAATTAGTGAATTCTAAACCACATAACTCACTTCTCAATCTCTCTTCATTCTCAATTTTTTTCATCATCTTCACAAGCTTTGTATCCAAAATTTCCGCAAGATACTTAGTCTATTTTTGAAATTTATTATTACCATCGTCATCATCAATACTTTTATCCTTTTGTTGTAGATATGTATCCAAGTGATTTTCACCCGGACCTTTTAATTTCAATGTTCATCTTTCCTCTTTGTTCGTCGCTATTATGATTGAAATGTAAGTTTTTACTATTTTGTTGTGAAATAAAATATTGTGGTCCTAATTATTTTTATATTTTGTTATAGTTATCACCATGTCAAACTTTGCAAAGCATGAGTTCATTCCACTTGATATGGAAGGAATTATATGTCTTGGTTATTGACATAGAAATGCATCTCGAGTCAATGAGTCTCACTGAACCCATAAAAGAGATGAACTCTACGTTGTCGCAAGATAAGGCAAAAGCGACGATTTTTATTCGCAGACATCTTGATGAATGTTTAAAATGTGATTATCTTACAGTAAGAGACCTAAGTGTCTTGTGAAAAAATCTTAAAAAAAATTTGATCATCAAAAGAAAGTTGTGCTCCCTACCATGCATGATGAATGAAATGCTTTGCGCTTCTAAGACTTCAAGAAAGTCAGCGATTTTAACTCTGCACTGTTCAGAATTGTATCTCAATTGAAATTCTGTGGGGTGGATATCACAGATGAAGAAATGTCGGAGAAAACTTACTCCACATTTCATGCATCTAATATAACACTAGAACAACAATATAGGTTCGTGGTTTTAAAAAATATTCTGAACTAATTTCATCTCTTCTTGTGGCATAGAAGAATAATAAACTTTTGATCAAAAATCATCAGTCTCATCCCACTGGTTCAGCAGCATTTCCAGAAGAAAATGCTGCATTTTCTAAAAATTATGGATGAGAATATAATCATGGTCGTGGCCGTGGACGTGGTCATAGTCGTGGTCGTGGCCGTGGGCGCGGTCAAAATGGTTTTTATAACCCTTCACAAAACAACGCGATCCACAAGAAGCATCATGTAGAAAGACATGATAAAGGAAAAGATGTTCGTGAAAGTTCTCTTCAGAATCCTGAAGATTCCTGTTATAAATGTGACTCCAAAAGGCACTGGTCTCGAGTGTGCCGAACACCGGAGCACCTTTGTAAGCTTTACAAGGCATCTTTGAAAGGAAAAGAGAAGAAAGTGAATTTCACTGAACATGATGACTCTATGAATGATTCAACTCATCTTGATGCTTTAGATTTTACTGATGGTTTTGCTGATCTTTCAACCCATCGTGATTCTATGGATACTGGTGATAATTAGATATATGATTGTATTATCATGTTTTGTTATTTGTAATTGTCAAAGTTATCTTGAATGAAATATTTCACTTATAATAATATGTTTAAAATTTTATTCTCACCAAATGATTTATTTTGCATAAAGTTTGATATGGATTATTCTAATGATGAAGTCAAGACTAAAACTGGAGATATTTGCATGCCGGATAGTGGTACAACACACATTATTCTCAAACATAAAAGGTTCTTATCCGATTTAAAAACAACAAAGGTAATTATCAATACAATATCAGGTCCTGTAGACTTGATTGAAGAAACTGGTAAATCCAGCTTTATATTGCCAAATGGAACAAAGTTTTTCATAAAAGACGCTTTGTTTTTACCAAAATTCAAAAGAAATTTGTTGTGTTTTAATGATATATATCTTCATGGATATGATACACAGTCTGCAACTGAAGGAAATATGAAGTATATGTATCTTACTACTTATGTATCAGGAAAGAAGTACATATTAGAAAAACTACCAAAGCTTTCCTCAGGATTGCATTACACATATATAAATGTGATATAGTCACATATGGTAGTTAAAAAAGATACAGAGACATTAACTCTGTGGCAGAACCGTTTAGGTCATCCTATTTCAATAATGATGCGAAGAATTATTGAGAATTCATATGGACATACATTAAAGGGTAAGAAGATCCTTCAAACTAGTAAAATTCCATGCGAGACTTATTCTCTAGGAAAATTAATCATGAGACCATCACCAGCTAAAATAAAAACTGAATCACCTACATTTCTTGAATATATCCAAGGTGATATATGTGGGTTTATACACCCACTGTGTGGACCATTTCGATATTTTATGGTATTGATAGATACCTCTAGTAGATGGTCACAAGTTTGTTTATTATCAACTCGCAATGTGGCATTTGCGAGATTTCTTACTCAGATAATTAGATTACGAGCACAATTTCCTGATTATACAATCAAGAAAGTTAGAGTTGACAATGCTGATGAGTTTACGTCTCAGGACTTTAATGATTATTGTATGTCAATTGGGATAGCTGTTGAGCATCCTGTTGCTCATGTACATACACAAAATAGTTTGGCTGAATCACTAATTAAGCGCCTCCAGCTTATTGCTAGACAATTAATAATGAGAACAAAACTTCCTATTTCTATATGGAGTCATATAATTTTACATGCTGCAGTATTAATTCACATCAGACCAAGTGCATATCATGAGTACTCCCCTCTACAATTAGTATTTGGTCAAGAACCAAATATTTTTCATCTTAGAATTTTTGGTTGTACGATATATGTACCAATTACTCCACCACAACGTACAAAGATGGGTCCTCAAACAAGATTGAGAATATATGTCGGCTATCAATCTCCTTCTATTATAAGATATCTTGAGCCTAAAACTGGTGATGTTTTTACGGCTCGTTTGCTGATTGCCATTTCAATGAGGCAATTTTTTCAGCATTAGGGAGAGAAAAGAAATATCTGGAGAAGGAGATTATATGGAGTGAACCATCTTTATTGCATCTTGATCCTCATACAAAACAATGTGAGTCAGAAGTGTAAAAGATTATGCATTTACAAGAAATAACAAATCAATTACCAGATACGTTCACTGATATGAAAAGAGTGACTAAATCATACATACCAGCTGTAAATGCTCCTGCTCGGATTGAAATCCCAAAAAGGACAATCTGAGAATGAAGCGACTAATGAGTCTAAGATGTTGGCCCAGAGGCCTTCCACTCTAGTTTTGATGATGATTAACTCATGTAGTTATGTTTACTAATATTCTTGTGTTTTTAGTCTCAGATCATTAATCAAGATATTAGTTGGTGATTAGCTTCAACAAAGGAGTTTTTGGAGCTTTTCATAGTGATTCCAGTGCCCGAGCATCAAGATCATACCTTTGCACTCGGTGGATCACGTTTGGGATCGAGTCGGCTTGAAGATTGAAGATCGTCAAGAAGACTTAGATATCCTAGTTTAGTTTAGTGTGTTTTAGATCCATTTGTAAAGCTTAGAATAGTTGATATGCTCAAGTGCACAATACACACACGTTTCATGTTTTGGATTTGGTTTTCATGAATAGTTTGATCAAAACAAGTTTACATAGTTTTTATGTATATTAGATGTGTTCAATATACATACATGCTTCATATCTTAAACAAACTTATTTTGACTTTCCTATTCATGTATTGAAAAATCAAAGTTTGATAAAATACAAGTTTTGATTTTTGGTAAAACTTTCAAGACACAAAAATAGTTCAAATTGCTTGATATTTGAGTTGAACTTTTTATCACATGTTTATATATCAACGCAAAATGTTAAAACTATTTTTGGGGATTTTTAGAAGAGATAAAATAATTTCTGAAAATATTTTTAAACCTGTTTTCAGACTCAGACTGTGGCTGACAGGCCAGGTCGATCGACCGCACGGGTCGACCGCACCAAAGGCCGGTCGACCGTTGCGGTCGACCGACGTGCACAGCCTTGTGCACGTTTGGCAGACACAGGGCCGGCCGACCGGGCGGTCGACCGGACCAGAGAGCTCTGCTCTCTGTATCTGGGCGGTCGGCCGGGCGGTCGACCGGGATGCCCAACGGTCATATTTCTGACCGTTGGCGGTCGACCGGGCCGGTCGACCGCGAGCCTGTCAGGCTGACAGATCAGCCTAACGGCTAGTTTTCTGTTGGGGTTATAAATACCCCATCTCTTCATGGTTTTCTCTAAGATTTTGAGAGCCAAAATTTCCTGATATTTTCAGTACTTTAAACAAATTTTCAAAATAGTTTTTGTGCCAAAAGGATTCATTTTATTTGTTTTAAGTGTTTTGTTTATTTCAAAGAAAATAGGTTTTTGGGAATTGTTTCTTGATCTAAATTTCCATATTCATTTGGTATTTTTCCCAGAGATTTTCTTTGATCAAAACACTTGTTTTCCACACTTGAGCTTATCTTCTATCCTATTCTATTAGGATCTTGTTTTGTGGAAAAGAGAGATTGTTTGAGGTTGATTAAGCCTCCAAGTTGTAAACCCTCCTTGTTTTGTTGTATCCCTCTTTGGTAGAGGTTGATCGGAGTGGTATTGGTTTGTATCCCTCTTCGGTAGAGGTGATTGAGTTGGTTGTTGGCTACGGGCCTTATCCCTCTTCGGTAGAGGTGGATTGGTTGTATTGCCTCGGTGGCATTGTAGGTTGAGAGAGGAGTTCGGTACTCCTATAGTGGATTAGAAATCCTTCTCGGTGAAGGCGGGGACGTAGAGCTAGGGGCTCGAACCTCAGAACATATCATTGTATTTGCGTTTGATCCATTGTCTCTCTAACTCTCTCTCTTTACATTTGTGCAAAGCATCATTCATTCATTCATATCTTGTATGCTTGGGTTGTCTTTGCATTAATTCATATTGCTATTCATTATATGCTTGGATTGATTGTGTGTGCCTCACTTATACTTAACCACAAGAGCTTCACATAGCACCTCAACCCTTATCTAGGGGAATCAAGAGGAGTTAGTCCAGAGCCCTTCACGGGGAATTCGGCTACACTTGTTGGTTGTATTAAGTGTGTTGCAATAATTGTTTTAAGCTTCCGCATTTAACGCATTTAGTTTCTAGATTAGCATTATCACCTATTCACCCCCCTCTAGGTGATTTCAATTGGTATCAGAGCCTACGCTCCTGATACTTAGGCTTAACAACCTAGGAGTGAGATCCTTGTTTGCTAATCTTGTTTGCATTTGCTTGTTTGCACTCATTTAGTTTGCCCTCATGGATAGCCCTCCTATGTTTGATATTTCTAGACTTGAGATTTGGAAGGCCATGATGAGTTGCTACCTAAAGACCCTAGGCTTGCATGTTTATCTTGCCGCTACCAAGAAATGCTATCTTGGTAATAGCAATCATATAGGGGCCAATGCACAAGCCCTTGAGGCTATTAGAAGCACGCTATCAAAAGAATATCTTATGCATGTTTCTAATCTTGATTCCGCTTTTGCAGTGTGGAACAAGTTGACAACCACAACCACCTCCAAGCTTCAATTGCCTATCCAACCGGAGGAGTCTAGTGGAGAATCCGAATCTCAATGCTACATGGTCCAAGGGAATGACTCCCTTGAGGTACAATCGGAAACTCAACTAGATAGTTTTGATTCTAGTTCTTCATGTGATGAATTTGTTGATGCCCATGCTTTGAATGAAGAACTTTCAATTGTTTGTGAAAAATTAATAGAAAAATATAACATGTTGAAAAAAAAGAGTTTTGAACTTAATAAAGAAAATAAGGTTTTATGTTCAAAACTTGACATGATTTTGCAAGAGAAAGTTGAGGTTTCTAATGAGAGGGATTCATTAAAATCTCAACTTGATCTTGCCTTGAAAGAAAATGAGTTTTTGAAAAATAAAAATAATTGTAATGATATTGTAAAGAAAAATGAAAACTTGTCTTTAAAAGTTAATTTTGTTTTAAAAGAAAATGTTGCTTTGAAAAATAAAATAATTTTCATTTCAAATGATTTGAATGTTTGTTTAGAGAAAAATATTGTTTTGCAAAACAAAATTGATTCTCATGTTTGTCATGCTAGGGTAGTTTCACACACTCCACCCATTGCATGCTCCACTTCTTCTTTGATTGAAAATGATATAAATTTAATTAAGAAGAAAATGGATTGTTTGGGCTCCACTATGAGCCAATGTGCCATGAACCATACACGCTTGGAATTCTTGGTTCGAAAGAAACAAGTTCCATCTTTTCAGCACACCATACACGGCATACACATGCTCCTCACGGTCACCACCAACACATGTATGCTCATGTGTACACTTGTACACATTGTGGACGTATGGGCCACCTTGCTAAATTCTACTTTGATAGATTACATGATGTAAATTTAGCAAAGAATTTTGTTTGGGTTATAGAAGGGACTAACCCTCATGGACCCAAAAAGATATGGGTACCAAAGACCACCCCTCCTATTATTTTTGATGTAGGTGTGGGCTCTCACATGACGTGAGAGTAGCGGTACCTTGGAGTGGATGCGTTCCGTGCTTAAAGGAAACTATTTGGATGCATCACTTTCAAGGGAAGTTTGGTGGAGAGGACCACCATGTTTTGGAGTCATGGAGAGTTGCCTCATAGGTTTTGGTAACGGTCTCTTACTCCTTATTTATTTATGCATGCTTTCATGTTTATTGTTTATAGCATGTTTTTGGATGTTTGTAGATTATTATGAAAATGCCATGATTATTAGACCATTGACATGCATGTATAGCCTTTGAGACACCCATGTTTAATATGGATTATTAATTTGTGTTCTCGTATTTGTTTAGCTATCATGTTTATCATAGGCTTAATAACATGTGGATTTACATAATAATCATGTTTAGTTTTGTCATGATGATTTTATCTTGTTTTTGATGCTTCATGATTTGAATATTTGTTTAAATGTTAGTTTTCATTAAGACTAGGATTTATACTTGTACATATAGTGGGCCACAAATAAATCTATATATGTTTGTGCTTGATTGCTTATTTGTACCCATTAGATGTGCTAGTATAGTCTAGTTTTGATGATTCATACATTTTAAACTTGTATTCCCATTTTTGAATTTGTTTTATGTTTAACTTCATGTATATGTCCATCTTGTCCAAACTATTGTTTATACATATACATCTTTTTGAGCCACGTGCCTTAATGCATATACATTTGTGGACTCGTTATGTTTTGGATATGTATGTATACTTTTAGTTTGTACATGACATACATATGCCTTGAAGATTAAATAGTTTTGATGATTTTCTATGTTTAAGGAATATTGAGCTTAATTGCTATTTTCATGATTATGATCTTCACATTTTATATGTACACTCACATTTATTGTTTACTCATGTTTAGTTTTTATGAATCATATTTATGCTAAATTGGATTAGAGTGTTGATTATCTTGTGGATTTCATGTTTCATGAAAAATAATTTTGTTTTATTTCTTGCTTGAAGGATTTCGTACTAGTTAACAAGTTTTCCATTTAACTAGTTGCGGTATTCTTCATTTGGTAGTGCTTTTCAAACAAACTATATTTTCAATATATTTTTTTGAAAACCCCTACCATCTACGGGCGGATGGATGGGAGATCATGTTCATGTATGCTTTAAAATGAAAATCATTTAAAACTTGAACCATGATTGGGAGGATAGGAATATGAGATATACATTTGATATTATTGTTGTTTCAATTGGTATCATTGAATTCTTTCAATTGGTATCAATTTTGATCTTTTTTTGTATACTCATATATTTGTATGCATGTATGCATTCATTTCAAACGGTATCAATTTCTATTGGTATCTAATTTTTCATACATATATGTTTTATTTGTGCTTATTATATCCCTACATCTTGAGCACAAATTTGTTTATGCTAAGCTTGAAAATTTAATGACTATCATATTTCAATTGATTAGTTTTTCAATTGGTATTCTTAAACAAGCTTATGCATGTGTTTAGTTTGTATTTCATAAAGGGGGAGAAAATTCGATTTTCATATTTCAATTTGTATTTGTACTCCCACACTTTATGTTGAAAGAAAATATTCACAAGTTTTTGATTTATATTGCCTATATGCAAGGAGAGCTTAACATCTCTTCTACATATAGATTCATGATGAGTGTATCTTGTATTGAGGAGCTTGACAACTCTTCTTTATGTGATACACGTGTGTAGGGGGAGCTTCACATCTCCTCTTATGCATTGTAAATTATGTGTTATGTGAATTAGGGCTTGTCATCCCTTCTTCATGTAATGCATATATGTAGGGAAGTTAACTTAGCGTCTTCCTCTTCATGAATGTATATCACATATATCATTTGTTGATTGATCTATGTTTCACTTTCAATTGGTATCAAGATGCTATCTTTGACATATTTAAATTGATATCTTAATTGATTGTAACCCCTTATTGATATTCTTTTGTTTTAGACAAAAAGGGGGAGAACATTGTTTTTATGGTTTTGACCCTTTTGTTGATTCTTTGTTTCGAACAAAAAGGGGGAGAAAAATTTATTGTTTTGCTTTTGCTTTTTACCCTTTTATTGATGATTGACAAAAAGGGGGAGAAAGATTTTATAGTTTTATATGCATACTTATATTTTTGCATATATTAAGTTTAATTGGTATCTAGAACATGTTTTGTTTTTGTAAATTTCATTTGGTATCTAGAGCATTTTATTGTTTATGCATATCTATGCATGTTTCAGGTTTTAAGTATGCATGTTTTTGGAATCACCATGTTCATGCATACCACTAAACATAAAGATTGTGTTTCATGTTTGTTTATATGCCTTCATTGCATATCTATTTGCGTATTTGTTTTTATGCATGAGTTAAAGGGGAGCATCCTTGAAGCTTAAGTTTAATCCATGCATATATAACTCTATGAGTTTTGTCATCATCAAAAAGGGGGAGATTGTTGGCCCAGAGGCCTTCCACTCTAGTTTTGATGATGATTAACTCATGTAGTTATGTTTACTAATATTCTTGTGTTTTTAGTCTCAGATCATTAATCAAGATATTAGTTGGTGATTAGCTTCAACAAAGGAGTTTTTGGAGCTTTTCATAGTGATTCCAGTGCCCGAGCATCAAGATCATACATTTGCACTCGGTGGATCACGTTTGGGATCGAGTCGGCTTGAAGATTGAAGATCGTCAAAAAGACTTAGGTATCCTAGTTTAGTTTAGTGTGTTTTAGATCCATTTGTAAAGCTTAGAATAGTTGATATGCTCAAGTGCACAATACACACACGTTTCATGGTTTGGATTTGGTTTTCATGAATAGTTTGATCAAAACAAGTTTACATGGTTTTTATGTATATTAGATGTGTTCAATATACATACATGCTTCATATCTTAAACAAACTTATTTTGACTTTCCTATTCATGTATTAAAAAATCAAAGTTTGATAAAATACAAGTTTTGATTTTTGGTAAAACTTTCAAGACACAAAAATAGTTCAAATTGCTTGATATTGAGTTGAACTTTTTATCACATGTTTATATATCAATACAAAATGTTAAAACTATTTTTGGGGATTTTTAGAAGAGATAAAATAATTTCTGAAAATATTTTTAAACCTGTTTTCAGACTCAGACTGTGGCTGACAGGCCAGGTCGGTCGACCGCACGGGTCGACCGCACCAAAGGCCGGTCGACCGTTGCGGTCGACCGACGTGCACAGCCTTGTGCACGTTTGGCAGACACAGGGCCGGCCGACCGGGCGGTCGACCAGACCAGAGAGCTCTACTCTCTGTATCTGGGCGGTCGGCCGGGCGGTCAACCGGGATGCCCAATGGTCATATTTCTGACCGTTGGCGGTCGACCGGGCCGGTCGACCGCGAGCCTGTCAGGCTGACAGATCAGCCTAACGGCTAGTTTTCTGTTGGGGCTATAAATACCCCATCTCTTCATGGTTTTCTCTAAGATTTTGAGAGCTAAAATTTCCTGATATTTTCAGTACTTTAAACAAGTTTTCAAAATAGTTTTTGTGCCAAAAGGATTCATTTTATTTGTTTTAAGTGTTTTGTTTATTTCAAAGAAAATAGGTTTTTGGGAATTGTTTCTTGATCTAAATTTCCATATTCATTTGGTATTTTTCCCAAGAGATTTTCTTTGATCAAAACACTTGTTTTCCACACTTGAGCTTATCTTCTATCCTATTCTATTAGGATCTTGTTTTGTGGAAAAGAGAGATTATTTGAGGTTGATTAAGCCTCCAAGTTGTAAACCCTCCTTGTTTTGTTGTATCCCTCTTTGGTAGAGGTTAATCGGAGTGGTATTGGTTTGTATCCCTCTTCGGTAGAGGTGATTGAGTTGGTTGTTGGCTACGTGCCTTATCCCTCTTCGGTAGAGGTGGATTGGTTGTATTGCCTCGGTGGCATTGTAGGTTGAGAGAGGAGTTCGGTACTCCTATAGTGGATTAGAAATCCTTCTCGGTGAAGGCGGGGACGTAGAGCTAGGGGCTCGAACCTCAGAACATATCATTGTATTTGCGTTTGATCCATTGTCTCTCTAACTCTCTCTCTTTACATTTGTGCAAAGCATCATTCATTCATTCATATCTTGTATGCTTGGGTTGTCCTTGCATTAATTCATATTGCTATTCATTATATGCTTGGATTGATTGTGTGTGCCTCACTTATACTTAACCACAAGAGCTTCACATAGCACCTCAACCCTTATCTAGGGGAATCAAGAGGAGTTAGTCCAGAGCCCTTCACGGGGAATTTGGCTACACTTGTTGGTTGTATTAAGTGTGTTGCAATAATTGTTTTAAGCTTCCGCATTTAGCGCATTTAGTTTCTAGATTAGCATTATCACCTATTCACCCCCCTCTAGGTGATTTCATAAGACACGCCTGAAGCGTGGTAGACCAATCGGTTTCAAAGATAAAAATCATCGAAAAAGAAAAGGAGCATGATGACTCCAATATGGAAGAATGTGTTCCAGAAGAAACACAAAATAAGACAAATCAAGAGATGAAAAATCCTGAAGATATAGAAAATCATGCGATCTCTATTGATTATGTCAATACAGGAGGAATATGGAATCGAAATAAGATGGAAAATATGGATGAAATATTTTCCTATTCCGTAGCATGTGATATTGTTAACAGAAGTGAGGATTCTGAACCAAGATCCGTCACTAAATGTCAAAATAGACATGATTGAACAAAATGGAAAGACGCTATATAGCCTGAATTGAATTCACTTAATAAGCGTAAAGTATTTAGACTTATTATTCTCACGCATGAAGTCGTGAGACCAATAGGATACAAATGAGTTTTTGTGTGAAAACACGAGAAAAACGAGATTGTGAGGTACAAATCTCGACTTGTTGCTCAAGGTTTTTCACAAAGACCTGAAATTGATTATGAAGAAACGTATTCTTCAGTAATGGATGCAATTACGCTTAGATATTTAATAAGCTTAGCAGTTTCTAAAAATTTAGAAATGCGTCTTATGGATGTTGTTATAGTTTATTTGTATGGGTCGCTTGATAGCGATATTTATATGAAAATCCTTGAAGAATTTAAGATGCCTGAAGTATTAAGTTCAAAACCCAAAGAATTATATTCGATCAAATTACAAAGATCGTTATATGGGTTAAAACAATCAGGGCGCATGTGATATAATTGCTTAAGCGAGTATTTGTTAAAAGAAGGATATGTGAATAATCCTATATGTCTATGTGTTTTTATAAATAAAACAATATCCGGATTCATTATCATTGCTGTATATGTTGATGATTTAAACATCATTGTGACTTATAAAGAAGTCCTAGAAGCAATGCTGTATTTAAAGAATGAATTTGAAATGAAAGACCTTGGGAAAATCAAATATTGTATTGGTTTACAGATGGTGCACTTTCAAAGTGGAATACTTTTGCATCAATCAAATTATATTGAAAAGGTCTTGAAACGCTTTAATATGGATAAAGCAAATCCTTTAAGCACTCCAATGGTTGTTAGATCATTGAATGTGGAAAAGAATCTATTTCGCCATCGCGAAGATAATGAAGCGGTTCTTGGTCCTGAAGTACCATACCTAAGTGCAATTGGAGCTCTTATATATCTGAATAATTGGACCCGACCAGATATAGCATTTGCTACTAATTTATTAGTAAGATTTTGCTAATCTCCTACACGGAGACATTGGAATGGTATTAAACATGTATTTCGTTATCTTCGAGGAACAACTATTTTTGGTTTGTTTTATTCCAGAGGATCAAAACAAAAAATGATTGGTTATGCAGATACAGGTTACTTGTCAGATCCACATAAATACAGATCTCAAATAGGATATGTGTTCACATATGGAGGTACATCGATCTCTTGGCATTCACAAAAGCAGATACTTATTGTCACTTCTTTTAATCATGCTGAAGTTATAATACTCCATGAAGCAAGTCGAGAATGTGTATGGTTAAGGTCTGTAACTCAACCATCCAAGAAACTTGTGGATTACCAGTTAACAGAGGTCCAACAGTACTGTTTGAAGACAATGTTGCATGCGTCGCTCAAATGAAGGAAAGATTCATCAAAAGCGACCGAACCAAGCATATACCCCCAAAGTTCTTCTCATTCAGCCAAGAGCTTGAAAAGGATAAGGAAATTAATATTCAATATATCCGATCAAGTGATAATGCGGCAGATCTCTTTACAAAGGCACTTCCTACTACAAACTTATTCGTGATATTGGGATGCGTTATATGAGAGACTTATGAAGAAGAACTACTTATGTCAACTTGAGGGGGCGCTTACGTGGCTGCACCTTTTTCTCTTACTATGATTTTGTCCCATAGGGTTTTCTTGGTAAGGTTTTTAACGAGGCAGCATAGAACACGTATAAAGAGATGATGTACTCTTTTTCCCTTCGATATGATTTTATCCCACTGAGTTTTTCTAACAAGGTTTTTTTGAGACATCATGTATGGTTGACAGCCAAGGGGGAGTGTTATGAAACAATGGTTGCCAACATTTACTGTGCAGTATTAATGATTTTACTATGCGATGACGCAAGCGATAACGCAAACATGCATAGTGACTGCATAGTAGTGACTGCATAATACCCCAAAGTTTTTCTATAAATAGGTCCTTCTAATTCATTTCAATGTACACTTTAGAAATCAATAAGAATTCATAGTTCTACTCTGCCTCTAGAATTCTTTGTTTTGGTGTTATAATTTCTCGGGTTTTATAACAGTCGGGGAGTTTTTCGTAAAAGAAGTTGGGGAAATGGTGTGATTGAAACAAATGGAAGGTAGTTACTTGCAAAACAGAGAATCGACGGCTGAGGAAAAAAATGGGCCCCACAGAAAACTACTTCCCGCGGTCGCACACGTCTCTTGACGCGGAAACAGCGCCAAAACAGAACGTCTCTTGCTCTGTCGAATTTTATCGACACGCTCGGATCCAAACATTGTATCTTTTTTTCCTTCACTTTGCATGTGGCGGCTGGTCTCTCAAAGAGAGGAGAAGTTTGAAAAGCAATTGCCCAATAAAATTTATCGCATGGGGGATTCTTTTGTCCACGCCGGACCCGTGCAATGCCCGGAACAGGACTGAAAATGAATTTGATTTGATTGCTGAAGAGGTCCAAAATCAGTCAATGTTTGGTGTTGTGCACACTGCACATTTTGATAGATTGGAAAGGGGCTTGTTTGCTGAAGCAGCTGTGGTGCCTGGAAGGTGTTTGTGGAAATGCCTGTGGGGATGTGTTGGAGAGTTTTTCTTTGCTGTGCCAAATCAATGTAACAGTTGTTGACAAGACATGAAAAATGTTTGAATTGTTGAGCTCATTCCCGACCCACTGGAAGTCCTTGGATCCACTTTGGAGCAAAAGTGAGCACACTAGTGGAGTGAATTGTAACCCACAGGTCATATTATGCATGGAAATTGTTTGGAACACATTTAGAATGAAGCTTAGTTCCAAGGGGATGATGCATTTTGTCATTAGTGTTTTTGCTTATACAAAGTAAACTTATAAAGATGATGCAGGAGGATATGTCTTGATAAATAATTGTTAGATTTGACATAATTGGATAAAATTGTTCCAATTATATTTTTTAGAGTGGTAATACTCTTTGTTGCACAAAAATGTGGAAAAATTCTGTTATGACGTTTTAACACGTCTGACCATTATTTGCTGCTGGTAACAGTTGACACTCTCAAGCAGATCGCAGTGAAGTTGAAGATGAATTGGAACTTCTCCATGGACCCCTGCAGCGGCGACGGAGGATGGGTGCAGACATTCAATCCTGCAAATGCCAAATACCTTGCCAATAACCTCACGTGTGGCGACTGCAATGAGACCACCAATGTTTGTCACGTGACTAGCATGTATGCAGTTCTTCATAAGATGTTTATTCTACAATTATTTTTTGTTTCCCTTATGCTTGTCTGTACAGACTGAATAAGTTCTCCGATGCATGAAGAATACCCTTGTCTCTGTCTTAAACTCCAATGTTAATGTTTGTTTCTGATGCAGCAAGCTCAGGGGTCTGAACCTTACTGGGGTGTTGCCAGCTGAGTTTGCTAATCTCAGCCACCTAACATTTCTGTAAGCTTATACAACTATCCTTACTTTGTTATGCGAGTACTTTCATTCAGTGATGATATCCCAAAGCTAACCTTGGAAAAATGATGTCTTTGTTCTTTTTCTAACGCAGAGATCTCACTCGGAACTACCTAAGCGGATCAATACCTGCAGAGTGGGCTTCACTTCCTCTCACCAATCTGTATTGTTTTCCTCTATCCTGCTTTATCATTTTCAGATATTGATGACGAGCAACTATTTATATGCCCGTGTACTTACCTTTTGCTTGCAGATCGCTCTTGGGAAACCGTGTTTCTGGGAGAATTCCGGACGAGCTAGGAAATATGTCTACTCTTCAGACACTGTAATCCCTTTCTCACCCTTTGTCTTGGAGTTTACATAGTCAAATTTTACTAGATTACATACTACATGCATTATATTTTTTTCATAAAGCCAAGAACAGTGAAGAAAGCTACTTTTGTAGGTAATTTATGTGCATCTTTAAAAATATCAATGTGACTTTAGGTTTCTGTACTTATTTTCAAAATCTGCTAGTTCCATAATTAGCTGCCTCGTAGGTAGTTTGTAATTTTGCAGAAAATGAAGTAGGTATCTGCAAAGAATCTTTCCATAATATCATCATATAAAATCTTCTCCTTTGCTGCCTTTTCTGGTTTTAAATATTATTTTCGTTGCTACTGCTGTAATTATTATTGTTATTGTTGTCGGCGATGTTATTATCATCCTTTCTTTTTTGGTGCGCTAGGGTGCTGGATGCGAACCAGTTGGGAGGCCCAATTCCTGCAACCCTCGGTAAACTTACCCAGTTGTCTCGATTGTGAGTCTCTCGTCCATCATAATACATTTCCTTAGTTTCTATTGAGCAGACGAGATATAACTAGTGGATTGTTTTTATTGTTTCCTTTTTCCTTTTTCCGTGCAGGTTTCTCACTTCAAATAATTTCTCCGGAGAGTTACCAGAGTCGCTTGGCAATCTCAAGAACATAACCTACTTGTGCGTTGAGATTCTCTTGCCTCACTGTTGTGTCATTTATCAAGTCCATTGTTTCGACGAATGTCATATAACCGTAATAACCACCAAGGAATGATAGTCATGTAGATAACAAGCTAATCATTTGAAGAACTAAAAGTTACCATTTAGTTTCTATAAGTATCCTGACTTTCAGAATGGTGTGGAGAAAGACTCTGTTGGAGTCTGGTTCCAAGCCATTGTTTTTCAAATAGTTCACAATAGGGTTTACATAGAGATTAGATGCTTGATATCTGCAGTGCTGTGTGCAGGATAAATTAAGGCTTACTAGCACATTTACAGGTTCAATGTGCCGGGCAACAAGGTATCTTTTAGCCATCAACATGGGGGTGCTTTGAGTCTGGGAATGTAAACCCCATTCTCTTTAGATAAGCAGCAGCAGCAGCAGCAGCAGCAGCAACAACAACAACAATAAAACATTTATCTAAATTTTTGGGGTGGTTACATAAATCCGTTTCTTCCATTAAGCTCTATTAAATCCATTCTCTTTGGATATACAGTAAACATCGAGGGATAATTTCCCTTTCTCAGTAGTCTTTATTATGAAGATGCAAACACTTATTTTGTAAATAAAAATTAATTATGCATAATAATATGCTCGAAGAGTAGAATCATCAAGGAAGCGCTGCACAACTCTAAATTTCCAGCAAGAACTGTCAATACACGAAACAAAATTGGCCCTGATGTTTGACCAGTTAATTGCCTGTCCTGAAAACAGCAAGAGAAACATGGCAAACAAAGAGGATTAACCTGTCTATTAGTCAATTCTCTCTCTGCATTAACCAGAGACAGATTAGTCCACTGAAACTAGCCAGGAAAGCCTATTCGGACCTGTTTCACTGTCCTGGTTTGATTAGGATAATTTTGGTTTTTTAGCTCAATTGTTTGGTTAGGACTATTGGGTTATTTTTTTTGAAGGTTCTGCTGACCCTCTACTCTAGAGGTCAGAATCCTAACCTAGTGAAAAAGAAGAGTAATTTCCATCTATAAACAGAGGGGTGTTCTTGATTGTTAGATCATATAACTCAAGTATACTCACATAGCCTGCAAAGAGATCTCTCAAAAACTCTGAGTACGTAAGACCAGACACTTTCAAGAAAGAAACCCAGAAATACCATAAAAGGCCTAAGCGTAGGGGACATACACCCTACAAAACCTTTGTATGAAGAGAGAGGTAAGCAAGAGAGCGGGGAGAAGAAAATACAACCTTATTCACCGGCTCCCTTTTAGTTCAATGTAAAGAAGGAAGAGAGAGAGAGAGAGAGAGAGAGAGAGAGAGAGAGAGAGAGAGAGAGAGAGAGAGAGAGAGAGAGAGAGAGAGAGAGAGAGGATTTCTACTCTCTAAAACCCATAATTTTCCACACTTCTCATATTTGAGCTGATGGGAGAGAATGACCCCTTCGCTCCAATTCTGGGTCATACTATTAGTGATTTACTAACAAAAATGACAATTTTGGATAAAACCATAGTTTGTAGTAAGATACAAATAATAATTATGTATAAATCTATAGAAAATATTGTATGGTTTCTCTATTCATTTTTCAAAAAAGTTACAATAGACTGATATTTCAGGTATAGACTGGCCATTGTACACAATCAATGCTATATTTCAATTAAATTTCCAATTCCCTCCTGAAGCTGAATTTTCTTCTGCCGTTAGCAGCCTATAATTCTGCTATTACTGGCTGGTACCAGCGTGGTACTTCAAACTTTGAAGAGTGTGAGAGGGGGGGGGGGGGGGGGGGGGGGGGGTTAGTGGGGCAAAAGCTAGTTCACTTACATGTTGAGATTTTCTTCAGACAAGGAGTTGTGCTGGTAAATGTGTTCTTGGTAGTTTGTTTATTGTCCTAGTTATATGCAATACTGATCGTTTGTCAGTGCAAATTAAAATTTTTGTAGGGCAGTTTGGCAATTCTTGTTAATGTTAAAACTTCAGTAATGTTTTATTATTTTTTAAAATTAGATTAGATGTTATTTCACCTATTGGAGTTCTTATTACCAAAAAATTTTCAGCACATGTAACATTCTTTTATAAGATAAGAACAGGAAGTTAAGGTCAACTGTCTTTGACTATTAGACACATCAATGCTATCCTAGATGTCAGGTGGTAATCTTCCTTATAATTAACAGGTTTCAGCAATGAAGCTTAAATTATGATCTATTTGCAGTCTAATTGACGGTAACCCAATCTCTGGAAAAATCCCCAGCTTCTTTGGCAACTGGACACAGCTCCAACTGCTGTGAGTATTAAGTACTCTTTCATATCATGTATTTTCTGAGAGATTTTCATATCCTATTAATGATTTTGATTCAAAATGATGCTCATTTTGAAGTTTATATTCGAAACTGTTGACAGAGATATGCAAGGAACTTCTCTGGAAGGCCCGTTTCCTTCGACCTTTGCCAACTTGACCTCTATTTCTCAACTGTACGACAACTTAGACTGTCCTGTTTCAATTGTCTCAAACTTTGATGGTTCATCCTTTGTTATTTCTTCTGATGTTCTGGCAATACAGGAGGGTGACTGATATAAGAGGGATCATGGAGTTCCCTCCACTTCAAAATATTAGAAGTATGAGCCAACTGTGAGTGTGAAATACACTGACACTTTCCCCAGCTTGATTCATAGATTTTGTTTGCATAGTGAGTAAGGTTTTTGCTGGAATGATGCGGGGTCTTGAGGAATTTATTGATATCTGGTCAGCTTCCGGACTACGTTGGAGATATGACAAATCTTTATTTGTTGTAAGTCTTTTTGGTGATGATTTGTGCACTATTAGGAAGCAAAATCTCATCTCAACTAATGTTTGTTTTACTTCCCAGAATATCAACACTTTGTATGACACAGACTAACAACATGTGGACACCACTACTTACAATATAAATATGGCGGTCAAATTTGTGTCTTCTGTTTAGTTTTATGCTCAAATGTATTGTGTTATGTCCGAGCTTCTATGTGTGTTAAGCTCTCTGTTAAGATTTTACCTTATTTTCAAGAGGAGATGATGGTGAAAAAAGATCCAACCCGATGAGAGAAGACGATGACTTGAAGTAGAAGAAACAAATTAAGGTGGAGCAGATTAGTGACTATATAGTCGATTATTGCTCAGACTAGGTCGACTAGACATGATACAGAGAGGAAACATTATACAGTAGTCGACTAATAAGTTTTATTAGTCGATTAATGGAAGGGATTGGTCGACTAGTCTGCATGACAAGTCGGCTATCAAGGCGTTCTAAAGTGTGAGCAGTTTTTTTCGGGCGATGCGGGTTTTCTTTCCTGAAGGAGTATGAATAGAGTTCATATTCTATTTAATGAAAGTTTGTTTTTAAAGATCGAAAGATCTAGATTATTCTAGATCAAGAAGATCAACTTTTAATAGGATTGATCAAAATTCTTCAAGTATCCAACAATCAAAATTATCTCAAAGTTAGAATATGATTTAGATTGTAAACTCTATAAATAAGGGTTATAATCTAGGATTTAGGTGGAGTAAAGGAGGAGAAGAAAGTTGTGATGAACAACAGTGTAAGGCTATAGAAGAGCCAAGTTAAAGAGAGGAGTAAGATGAATATGTATAGAGAGAAGGTATACTCTTATAATCTTGGTCTAGATTCAACGAAAAGGTGAATACTTTTGTGGGATTAGATTTCTTTGTATCAAGTTTATTAATAAAGCTCTATCAAGTTCTCTCTCCGTGGACGTAGGCCAAGTTTGGGCTGAACCACGCTAAATTATGTGTTCTTCTTGTATTTTTTAATATTCATCTTATGTGTTTGAGGTAATCAATCTAATAGCGTGCTTGAGGTCATTGGTGGGATTCTCTGTATCTCCTAATAATTGGTATTATAGTTAATATGATATCCCGGGTTAATGCACGCAACAATTGATATTAAAGCTGATGGTGTTCGGTCCAAGGTTCGAGTTATCAAGATGAAGAAGAAGATATCGAGTCGATGGAGTTCATCGGAGGCATCAAGATGAAAAAGATAACAAAGAAAGTTCAGATTTGTTCTAAGGTAAAGATCGATGATTTTGGGAGTATATTGATCAATGTGGAGTCGTCAAGACTCATTAATGCTCAGATCTGAACACGGTAGATATAACGGTGACGATTGAATTATTATCAATGGCGGACGACAAGGCGAGCTCGATGAGCTTATGGAGGCATGACACACAAGGCATCCCATGAAAAACTTCAGGTGGATTTTCTATTTGTATAGACAACAAACTGTGACAGTAAGTTAAGGGAAAAAACAACAGAGGGTGGATAAAGACGATCAATGAATGAGATTGATCAGAAGGTGGATCATACAATCATAGTCGGATTCAGACGATCAAGGTGTTAAGTCATATATATTTCAGTGTTCTGAATGCAATGGTGGGTGTAGATCGAGGAGATTTCAATGTTTGGTACAAGTTCTGTATAGATCAGTAAAAGAATCAAAAGATCACAGTTAAAGTTATGACGGGCTAGTCGTGACACGGTGAGATTATTGCAGGTATTGGTGAATCTATCAGGTTTGAAAATCATCAATAACAGGGCAATAGATCTGTCAAACATCAATGCAGTGGCAGATATCGACCAATGATTGATGGAAGGAAGACCAGGCGGTGTGTGACGGTAAGGCCCAATAAGCCATGACAGTTATGTGAAGATGGTGAGTCTTAAGATTAAAACATAGATAGAGGGTGATCATAACCAATGATCAGTGGAAGACCATGGCACACCAAGACCTTGACAATGTTCGTGTAAAGTTGATAAGACCATGGCAAAATTAGAGACAGATTGCCTCAAGATCAGTGGGTGCCCTATGGTCGGGAAGACATCGCAAAGCAGAATTGGCTAGTGGTGACAGTAATGCAATGTAATCTAAAGAAAAGAAACTCAAGTCAAGGTGCAGTTTCAATGAAAAGTTTGAAGGGAGATCACTTCGAGGTGGTGCTTCACGGAAAACTGCAATGAGTCTAAGCGTTGCAGGGCGACTAAAAAAAGGATGTATTCGGGTAAGGGTCGAGATGAGCCCAGGCATGGCGGTGAATCTGCCAATGGCCCCGGGGAGAGGGGGCAAGAGTTAAAAGGCTTCACGGTACGGTTACAATTAAAAAGAATCAAGATTGTAATTCAAAATCTCAAGGTGTTTTGTTAAAGGCTTGAAAAGTAAGTCAAGATGGAGACTGTTAGGATTTTGTCTTATTTTTAAGAGAAGATGGTCCAAGAAGATCCAACCTGATTGAAAAAGACGATGACTTGAAGCAGAAAAAACAGATCAAGGTGGAGCAGACTAGTTGACTATATAGTCGACTAATGCTCAGACTAGTCGACTGGACAGGATATAGAGAGGAAGCATTATACAGCAGTTGACTAATAAGTTCTATTAGTCGACTAATGGAAGGGATTAGTCGACTAATCTGCATGATAAGTCGACTATTAAGGCGTTCTGAAGCGCGAGCAATTTCCTTTTCAGACGCATGCGGGTTTCTTTTCTGGAGGAGTACTAATATGATTCAGATTTTATTTAATGAAGGTTTGTTTCTAAAGATTGAAGAGTCTAGAAATCTTCTAGATCAAGGAAATTAACTCCTAATAGGACTGGTCAATATTCTTCAAGCATCCAATGACTAAGATCATCTCAGAGTTAGAATACGGTTTGGATTATAAACTCTATATATAAAAATTGTAACCTACAATTTAGGTGGACAGAGGAGGAGAAGAAAGTTGTGGTGAACAACAATATAAGGTCATAAAGAAGCCAAGTTAAAGAGAGGAGTAAGGTGAATGTGCATAGAGACAAGGTATACTCTTGTAGTTTTGATCTAAATTTAAGGAGAAGGTCAATACTCTTGTGAGATCAAGAGGAATGATAGATTTCTTTGTTTCAAGTTTATTAATAAAGTTCTCTCAAGTTTTCTCCCCATGAACGTAGACCAAATTTGAGCCGAACCACATTAAAATGTGTGTTCTTCTTCTTGTATCTTTTAATATTCATATTGTGTGCTCCATGATAATTGATCTCACGGCGTGCTTGAGGTCATCAGTAGGGATCTCTGTATCTCCCAACAATTGGTATCATAGTAAGTATGGTATCCCGGGTTAACGCATGCAACACTCTCAACATATGCATTCTTGTCTCTGAGGCTTAATATGAATAATGATTTTAATTCCGAAGCCTCTCCTTTTATCACCCTTCTTTGCACGAGATGCACCTTGAAAAGCATTCTTGGATGATACAGCCTGCTGCTTGCATAATCTTCTAAAAAACACAAACTTCTGTCAAAAACACCTGAGAAATAGCTGGCTCGACGTCACATATCACCAAAAAGGTTATGATCGGCAGAGATAATGTACGTCATTATATTTTACATTCTTACTTCAAAATTTAACTTCACCTCTTAGATGCTGGTTCCAAAACTCGTTCAACTACGGACTGTTGTGAAACCTATTCTTTGAAACCCACTAGCATCTTATGACTCATGCTAACTCACATCGAGACAAAGTTTTCACCTTGTACTTTTTCTCACATATTATGCTTGTTTGTCAGAGATCTGAGCTTCAACAATCTGAGTGGGGTTATTCCAGGAAGCTTTGTTGGGTTGCAAAATTCAATTAATTATATGTAAGCATATATGATTCCTAATATATATGTTTATATTCATACTACTACTATTTTCTTAAACTCCAAATCTTCCTTCTATGATTTTTTGCCTTGCTTATGTAGGTTTCTTACCCATAACATGCTAAATGGTACAATACCCAGTTGGATCTTGAGCAGCAGTAAGAACTTGTACGTTATGTTCTCTAAGATTCAAGTTACTTTTCATTTTTTTTAGTAGATTTTGTCCTGTTCTTAAGTGGAAAAAGGAACATTTTCTGTCATTTTCTGAAATCTGATATTGCAGAGATGTATCTTATAACAGTTTCACAGGGTCCCCTGCACCATCCAGTTGTGAACAAGGAAATGTGTAAGGAACCTTCATTTCTTCTACTTTGCCTCTCATCTTCCTATTTCTGGTTGGAAATATTGGGTCCGTATCTCACTGTTCTTTGCTTTCTTTGTTTGCAGGGATTTGGTGTCCAGTTACTCATCCACTAGTAGCAACTCGTATATCTTCTTATAATATTTGAACATTAGTGTGTGTGTGTGTGTGTGTGTGTGTGTGTGTGTGTGTGTGTGTGTGTGTGTGAATCTTTCCTGTTTTGAGTTTTTACCTTCAGAAACCATGACTTCTTAGTTTCTGTCTTTTTCTTTCCATAGGATAGCGACATGCTTACAGAGGAATCTACCTTGTTCGGGAAAACTAAGAAGTGGGTTCTGAAACTCATTATTGCTCTCAATAAGAATTTCAAGTCTTTTTTTTCTCTATGAGAAGCTCTAGAGTTTAAATTCTTAATTTCAGTCTGGAATTATTCTAATAACTAGTAAAACTTTGACAAAATTATTCTGTCACTAACTATCTTTGACCCGTAACTTCCAAAGACTACAATTTGTTCATAAATTCTGGTGGTCCCAAAGTGACAGTTGAAGGAATGACTATGAAGATGACTCATCTCCAAGTGGACCTTCAAGATATTACACTGACAATATTAGATGGGCGTCAAGTAGTACAGGATTATTTACAGACAATAGCGAAGCTAATTACATTGCTACAAATGCATCATTATTGAATATGGCCAACCCAGAGTTGTACGCAACCGCTCGGCTCAGTCCCCTCTCTCTCAGATACTATGGTCTCTGCTTACAGAAGGGAAACTATAATGTGAGCCTCCACTTCGCCGAAATAATCTTCACAGATGATCAAACATTTTCCAGTGTTGGAAGGCGATTATTTGACGTGTCAATTCAGGTAATTGTTTCTATCATGAAATTTTTATTTGTTGATTCATCAAGCTCTTCTTATCTTGTTTGAGTTGGTGGACAACTACTAGTCATAATTACTAGTCTTCTGTTTGTAGTGAAATCATCTCATTATGTTGCCTATAGTTGGCCTGTGTACTGAATCTTGTATATGTTTCTCTGTTCTCTCTTCTATTTGCAAACTTTATGCGGTAGATTCCATTCCGTGTTTCCAGTGCATTAGTTTATTTGCACCGACTGCATTTTTTGTTATTCGATTTTAACATACATATCAAGGTAGAAAGTGTATCCTGAAGGGTATGATTTATTTATTTAATTTACTTTATTTATTTAATTTACTTTTTTTGGAGCATAAACAGTTGCGAAGATCCCCAAACCTGCATCCTTCCTTTAAAAAGTCATTAACAAAACAAGATATAAATGGCCATTAAGTCACAATGCACGAGAAGCTATATACAAAAGAAAACAATCCCCCAACTACGAGGTCCTAAAATAAACCCAGACACAGGTCAATCCCGTTCGCAGCTGGGGCTATCAATGAGTGTAGTGGCAACAGTGTCGTCCTCCCTCCAGCCTCTGTGGAGATGTCGTGGTCCACTGCTGGAAGAGTGTCCTACCTTCCACTGCGTTGTTCCCGAAGCATTACCTGCCCAAATAACAATATCGATTCACATGCTTTATTGTTTATTCCCTGATTGAGCCAACATTTTGCTACCACCTCTATATCAAAGATATTCCTCCATTGTGTCTTGATACTACTCTTTCACGAAGGCCTAACAGATGACATTGGTCTAGGGTCCTGCTCCTCATTAATCTTCTGAAAGGTTCCTAAATCCCTAGCTGAAGGATCAACCTAGAATGAGGTGACGCGAGTGTTGTGCGCCGATGACAACAACCAACAGAGAATCTCACAAATCTCCAATCACAAAGAACACCCAAATAGCACAAGAAGAACACACAATCTCAAACACACGATTTAACGAGGTTCAGCCTCAATGCCTACGTCCTCGGGGCAATCCAATCGAGAGATTAATTACTAGGAAGATGTTTACAATTGCTATCAGCCTCTTTGAATACAAGAGAGCTGCAACTAATCCTTTTTCGCAGGTCCTCTTCTTTTTAAACCCTAGAATTAAATAACAACTTTAAATACACAGATTTCTGAAATAGCAGATTTTCACCCGAACTCGACTGTCGGTCGACCGGCCGGTCGACCGACCTCCACCCCGGTCGACCTGTCGGTCGCCGGGTGCCCAACAGAGAGTTGGGCACTTACAGTCAGGGTTTCCGGTCGACCGGGCGGCCGACCGGGTGCCCAACAGAGAGTTGGGCACTTACAGTTAGGGAATTGCGGTCGACCGGCTGGTCGACCGCCTCCGAACCCTGTGCATGCTGTGCATGTCGGTCGACCGGGCCGGTCGACCGACCTGCCTATTTTTCTGCTGCTGCTGCTATTTCCTACTGTTGTCCCCTTCGCCTTTCATCGTCGACTTCCTTGGCGATCATCTCGATGACCCTCGGCAAATTCCTCTGCAATAATCTCTCTTCCCAATAATTCTCCACCTCGGCGAAGATTTTCCCAAAAAATCTGAGCCGATCTCCAACGTACCCCAGTCTATCACCTGGCGAAATCGACACACGATCTCGGCGAAATCGACACACGATCTCGGCTTGAAATCTTTAGCTCAACTGTCTACTGGAAAACATCGCACATGCCTTCCCTGCACTTCACCTTAGGAGAATTTTCATACCTGCCGATCACCAAACTGTGGCTTCTACTCCGCAACTTCACGACCTCACGAAGACTTCCTCACGAGCCAACTCTGACTCTCCAACTGACTAGCTCTATCTAGTCTACCTGTCTTCCACTGACGGTCTAGCCAAGTCTGCGTAGAGCACACCAAACATCATCGGCTTCAACTGGATGCATACCACTCCTTATGCAAGCTCAACTTCTTCTCACCAGAAGATACACCTGTTCATCGAGATCACATCACCTCACCTCTATGTGAAGTCCAACTGGCCACTACAATGCTTCACCTCTACGTGAAGCCTCTCCACCTCTACGTGAAGTTCCAACGGCCACAACCCTTCACCTCTACGTGAAGATCCAAACAACTTCTCGAGAACCCAACTAGCTTCATAAGAGTTGCATCACCAAATGGCTGCGCCTTTACGGCTGCCTACGTACCTTTGCCCAAAAGGATCAAGCCAACCGTAGTTCATTGAAGATGAGCTTCATCAAGCTCAAGCAATGGTACCTGTATCTGCAGCAGTGAACCTATCAGACTGAGTCATATGAACCTCTTCCCGACCATCATGGAGGACAACGGCCTTCAACTTCAGCTTGTCACGATCACAAGCTTGAGATTCATGTTTCCTTCCCCACAAGCGTGGTTTCACCTTTGTTCCAATAGCTGCAAATAACTCAACATCCTCAACAATGTCTTCAACCTGTTCAGCATCAACCTTTGTATCATGATCTCCACCCGGTGTCACCTCCGGTGAAATCTCCTCTAATGCCGAACCAACTGGAGATGATGGAGTAGCATCAACCTCCACCCGCTGCGATCCTTCCTTGGTCTTCGTCCTCTCCACCTGCTGAGAGACGGTGGACTTTAACACTGAAGTCTCTCCAAAAGTGACATGCCTGCTCATCACTATCTTCTTATCTTCGGGGTCCCACAACCTGTAGCTGTTTCCTTTGACGCCCAAATAGATAAACCTCTTTACTCGCGGATTCACCTTGCCATTCTTGGCACTGAAGTAGGCCGGACTTCCAAACTCCCGTAGCAAACTATGATCTTGAGCAGCTTTTCCAGACCAAATATCCAATGGAGCTTTACCTCCTATCGCAGTCGATCTATTCCTGAGATGGCTAGCATACTCAGTCGCCTCAGCCCAAAACGACCTGTCTAATCCTGCATTAGACAACAACTGCCGAACCTCCCCCAGCAAGGAACGGACTACATCTTTAGCCAACTCATCTGTACCTGTTGTGAAGTGAGTAGCAATACCTGTGTTCTGGCCAAATCGTAGGAACTGGTACATGTCTTTTTCAACATTACCAATCTGAAGCTCCTTTATCTTCCTACCTATCTGCCTCTCCATTCTTCCTCTCCACTTCACCAACACATCTAGGGCTTCACCCCTTTGTCTCATAGGATATATCCAAACCTGCCTAGATGAACCATCAATAAATGAGACAAAGTACCTGTGACCTCCAAGCGATGCCGTCTTAGTAGGTCCCCATACGCTCATGTGAACACAATCAAGAAGACCTTCATTGCGGTGAGTACTGGTGCTGAATCTCACATTCTTCTTGCCCAGAACGCTGTGTCCACCTTCCAACTCGCAGGTAGCAGCACCTTCCAGTAATTCCATCTTTGCAGGAGCTCGCAAAGATTTTTCTTCTTCCTGTCCGACCTTTCCCTGCCAGACCTTCGGGCCACCAACATCTGAAGAACTCGAAGTCTTCACCTGATCTGAAATCGTACTACCCTTCAAGTAGTAGAGATTGCCTCGGCGGACGCCCTTCATCACCACCATCGAGCCCTTGATCATCCTGAGATCGCCATCTCGAACAGATATCACCATGCCCGATGCTTCCAAAGTGCCCACTGAGATAAGATTCCTTTTGAGCTGAGGTACATACCTCACTTCTTTCAACTCTCGAACTATCCCATCATCCATCTTGATGCGGACTGTACCCATCCCTTCTATATTACACGGATGGTCATCCCCCATGACCGTGTAACATCCATCCAGCTTCTCAAAGCTAGAAAACCAGGCCCTGTTCGGGCACACATGATAGGTGGCTCCGCTATCCAAGATCCACTCAGCACTATCTGAGTTACAAACAGTAGGGGTAGTAACCGAGAGAGAAAACACCGATGAGTCATCATCCGATCCATCCGCCTGTGCGAGATTCGCCTCGGTCTTTGACTCCACCTTCTTACCTTTGGCCTTCGGGCATTCTGCTTTCCAGTGTCCTAGTTCCTTGCACAAGGCATACTGATTCCTCTTCAGATTTCTGAAACCCGGCCTGAATTTCGATCTTCCTTTAACCTCCTTGCCCTTCCGTGATGAACTTCTGCCTCTTACTTCCAGTGCCTCCGCCGATGAGCTTGACCTAGAAGGATGTCTCTCCTTCTTCCTCGTCTCATAACTAGTCAGTGCAGATGACATCTCATCATAATCCAAGGTCTGCCTTTCATTTATGAAGGTCAGAGTGAATGTCTCATACTCCTCCGCTGGGAGTGAGTTCAGAAAGATGATCGCCTTATCTTCCTCTTCTATCGTGACATCCACGTTTACCAAGTCTGTAAGAAGTTTCGTGTATCGGTTGATGTGCTGATTCACTGTGCTCCCCTTCTGCATCTGAAAACTGCACAGCTTACTCTTAAGCTGCAACCTGGACTCTACACTCTTAGTCAGGTATTTCTTTGCAAGGGTTTCCCACAGTTTCTTCGCCGACGTCTCATGTTGCGCAAGGTATTTTATGTCTTGCGACAAGCATGAACGTATCAAGCCACATGCCGACCTGTTCATCTTCGCCCACTCTTCATCAGTGGTCGTGCTCTTCTTCCTCTCCAATAGGAGAGTGTCTTCGAGGTTCGATGCATTCAGCGCATCCATAACCTCGCATCTCCACATACCGAAGTTATTAGTACCATTGAACTTAACAACTTCAATCCTTGGGTGAGAGTTCATTGTCTTAACAGATGCAACTTCTTCTGCCATTGAGATTTCTCTGATCCTCTATCTATGCGGAAGAACAACTAACTGGAAATAGATCTCTACTCAGATAAAAATTGAATTTTTACCTGTCCCTTGAAATCCTAAATCGAGTTTCTCATCGGATCTACTCCACCACAGATTCCACGAGCCCTCCTTGCATCCTTCTGAGATCGACACACGATCTCCACGAACACCAATACCTCTGATCTGAGATCGACACACGATCTCCACCGGATCAGATCTCGAGCCCTTCGAATCCTCAGAAATCCCAAGCGCAACCTGGAAGCTCTGATACCGCTTGAAGGACTCGGGGCTCCATCCCAAAAGACTAGTCTTTTAGGTGGAGTTGCCCAAATCCTTATAAACCCAAGACTATCCCCACGTCTAGCTGATGTGGGACTATTTGTTCGACCCAAATCCCAACAGCGAGGTCTCTTACTACCTAGACAAAAAATAAAATTATTAATTTTTTTTTTCACTTTCATCTTTTTAGGTTATCCACTTATCCCTTTTAAGGATCATGCTCTTGCTTGTTGACCAAATGAATACCTTTACTTTTTTCATATGTTTTCCTTTGCTTGGCAAGTTGATTGCTTGCTCCATTATTTAGGAAACCAGCTTCAGAGTGAAAAACCACACTTCGCCCATCTCCAATAAATGCAGCTTGTTGAAACTCCTCTGTCAGCCTCCATGCCTGCGGGAATTCAACAAGAGCATCCCTCTCCTTTTCCATTTTCTCCCCTACTCCTATTATAATACCCTCTACTTTTTGAGCTTTGCTTATTTTTTCCATGTAGAATTAAACTTTTCAAGACAAAGATATACTCTTCACAGTTATTAAACTTGAAGAGTTCTGCACCAAACCTAAACATAGAAAAACATAAGAAATAATTAGAAATAACACACCACTGTTAGAACCTAGTTAAAAAAAATGAAAACTAAGAAATACAAGAGAAAAACATTCTACAATTGGAATATAAGCTGTTAAAAAGTTTTCTAAGAAAAAAAACCACTTAGAATTACTCTTTAAAGCATTTAAATTAAAATATCTAAAATGAACGCAAATTATGATAAAATACATAAACGATCATAATGTGCAATTACCAAAAATGACTATATGTTAGGATAATTCAAAGAATAGTTTATAATAAAATTCATTCACTATCAGAAATAATAGTAACAAATGATGCGGCTTTTTAACCAAGCATTACCATAATTAACAATTGCATATTAGTATTACCGTAATTAACAATTACATATTAGCACAACTATAAATTTCAAGTAAAGATGAACATAGAACCTCAGAAAATAATGTTATATTACAAATAACTCAGTAATTAAGGGGTAAAAGTGTTGGGAAAAAAAGAATGATTGAGCATCTCTATGAGCAATTATGCTACAAAGACAATCTTTTGTTCACATAAGGTTCAAATGTTATATATTCGAAAATTAATGCCACAACACATAACATTAGATAAGTGTTAAACTATAAAAGGCTACATCTTTATTAATACTAAGACGAATTACAAAATACAATTTCATTGAATCATAAGCAAACCTTCTTTACATAGACTCAAATGAGACTAAATCCTACTCAAACTATGACTCATAATGTTATTAGAACTCTAAAAGACTCCAAATACTATTAGGACTTATAACCATACTTACCTATTATGTCTAACATCCTTTCTCAAACTCATTATGGTATTATATAGAGAGTTTGACTAACAAAAAACTAAAGAGTTAATGTTGAAACTGGCTCAAGTTCTAGAATTTCTGAATCGCTAATGTTGCCGCCAAATTGTTGAATTACTGATGTCGATGCTGAAGTTGTAAAAACTAAACCAGACCAAATCTGTGCTGAACCAAAAACTGAACCTTGAGCTGCACAGTATGCTTGTGGAAAAACTGCACAACAGTCTAATAGTCATCTCTTTCAATACATTCAGATTTTAGAGAGATTCAAACTCATTGCAAGAGGAGACTTTAAGATCTTCAACACAGTAAAAATGAAGGTTTTAGATATTCTTAGACTCAGTATAATGGGAGATTTTAGAGATTCTCAAGTTTAGTCTGTACAGTTATGTAAAAATTATACGAAAAGTCAAACATTCATCTCTTTGGATTAGGTTAAGATTTTAGAGATATTCAAACGCAGTGTAAAAGGAGGATTTAAGATCTTCAATCTCACTATAAATGGAGGTTTTATAGATCCTCACACTCAGTATAAGGAGAGATTTTATCAGTAGTAGAGAGGAGGTTTTAGAGATCCCCAAACTGAGTAAAAAAATGAGGTTGTAGAGATCCATAAACTCAATAGAAGAGGTTTTAGATATCCTTGAACTTAGTAAAAGACTGTTAGATCTAAATAGAATTAGACCAAATAGAACCCATCAATGCATCCAAAAAAAAATGCATAAACATAGGAATCGTCTCCTAGATTATCAAAATTAGACTTTAATACACCAATATACAACCTAAACCATAGATTACAGCTTTTCTGTGTCTTTTGTAGTACATTTAGGTGAGAAGGAAAATAACGGAAGGAAGAAAGAAAAGATGAATGGTCCTAGTGAACAATAACCTTTTCTTTTTCTTTTTTGGTAAGAGGGGCTCGAGGAAGAAAGAAATAAAAAGAAGAAAGAAAGAAAGAAAGAAAGAAGAAAAGAAAAAGAAGAACAAGAAAGATAATGAGGGGCGCGTCGGCTGGGTGCATACTTGAAAAATCCTAGGACACCAATACCATGCTCAACTATAAAAGGTTACATCTTTATTGATACTAAGAAGAATTACAATATATAAATAAAACCATGAGAAAACATCTCCTTATATTGATACTCAAACTGTGACTCAGACATAAGCCTCTTTTAGGCCTGCATGGTCAAACTTACCTATTATTATCTAACAATAAGATTTCATCATGGCTTACTCTAAATTTCAACAAGACTCATGCCATTGGTAACTATATTTTCTAAATTTTATGAAATTTTAATTGTTTTGTAGTATTTCTAAAGATTCTGATACCAACAATCCAATGCTCTAATCCAAACCTGCCAAAAACTACCAAACCATCAGAATCGATACCGAGGAGGGGTTCATGACAGATATTAAAACAGAGTTTTCAAACCTGTGTATAAATATATCCATTCCCTTGAATGGAGAACTTGCAGTTGTTAACTCCTACTAAGATGGCTCCTGATGTTTCACATGCAATTTTACATCTTCAGTCATTGATCAGACCTGCCCTCAAGGAGTTAAGAATTCTCCCTATCTGAAAGCTTAGATTCTTCTAGGCACACAATGTCAATTATGAATCATGTCATATATTATTCTCCTCTAGTATTCTAAAATTAAGCTCGGATTTGCTTTTAAATCTTTCTGCAGATTCCAAATGCAATGACAATGGGCCCATATATGGTTCTTATGGGTTGGTTATAGGCTTGGGAACACGTTGACTCAAAAGATCTAATGTTCGTTCCAGAACATAATTTACATCTGTCCATATCATATGGATTGGTCAAGGAACCAACTCAAGAGCCTTCTTTTTATATGTAGTATTCTTTCTTTTCTATTTCTTCTCCTCACCATCCCTCCATTCTCATAATTTTATACAAGTAGAGGTTTTTATAGGTAACAGTTCATATACAATGTTTTCCTATATGACTTCGATTCATTAATTGGGATTTGTATCATATGAACTATATATGGTAAAAGTTTGTATTTATGCAGGGCAAAAAGGTTTTACAAGACTTTGATATAGCAAAAGAAGCCAATGGGACTGGTAAGGAAATCATTAAGTCCTTTAATACTGATGTGGATGGCACTTTGGAGATTTTCTTTACTGGGCTGGGAAAGGGACTAACTCCATTCCACAGAGAAGTGAATATGGACCTCTTATATCAGCCATATCAGTTATACCAAGTAAGTTAACGAGGTTTGCACTCACATTTTTGTTGATTTTCTGTTTTTTCATTGTATTCTTGCCAATGATGTTCAATCATTTATCCATGTAGATTTCAAGCCAGACACAGGTAACAAATTATCAGTTGGAGCTATCGTGGGTATTGTTGGTGCTTGTGCAGTGATCATGTTAATCTCAGTCACAGTTTTGGTTTTCTTGAGAAGGAAGCACGCTGAAGATAATGGTAAGCTAATGATTTTCAGCTCGTTCATCTCTCCTGTTATGCATAAGTTTTACTGAGCAACAGAAACATGCCTAATACTAAAAAAGTTGGTAGGGCGCTTGGATCCTTTTTCTCCATTCAGTTATTAAGGAACGTCTAAATTAACTATCATATCTATTTTACTATCCTCTTCCAAGTCATTTTTCGTGTATCCTTAGTCCTAAGGCTCCTAACAACTTGTTCAACTACAACTTGTTACTTCTAATAAGCATAGTTAGTTGCTCATATGCACTTCAACCATCCAGATTTAATTCTAACATTCTCCTAAAACAAACATCATGATGAATGATTGAGTAATGGAGAGAATAGCATTAGGTGTTTTTTGGTGATCACATTCTCTCATTCATAATTTTGCTAAAGTTACATGTATATATTCTGTTCTCATTCCTCTAATTCTTAACCCTTAGTTTCTAGTTACATTTCTACTTAAGACAGTTTGTTCCTTTATAGTCCATCAGCCAATATTCTACCCTTGCGAGAAAAATATATATCACTGAACACCGTGGACCAAAAAGTTTGGTTTATTCTTTTCAATATTCATTTGTCCCCCTTCTGGGTGCAAAACTTAGACGTCTAGAGTCACAGACCAATACATTCAGTTTGAAACAGATCAGAGCCGCAACCAACAATTTTGATCTGGCAAATAAGATAGGTGAAGGAGGGTTTGGTCCAGTTTACAAGGTAATATTGTTTTCTGTACCTTTCTCACCTTTATCCAGTTAACCTAAATTGTTTGGTTGCATTTTGAACTTTGATCCTAAATTACAACTGGCATGGTGTCAGGGTGTGTTCCCAGATGGTTTGGAAATAGCGGTCAAGCAACTATCTTCCAAGTCCAAGCAAGGGAATCGTGAATTTGTAACTGAGATTGGCATGATATCTGCGCTACAACACCCCAATTTGGTGAAGCTTTATGGATGTGGTATCTAAGGAAACCAGCTACTGCTAGTATATGAATATATGGAAAATAATAGCCTTGCTCGAGCTTTACTTGGTTAGAGCTTCTCTTTGTGTGCTAACCATCAACATAGAAATTATGGTTCTCAAATTCACTCATTATTATTTGAACTTAATTACTCTATTTTATTACTGTAAACTCACAGGTCCTGAAAGAGCTCAATTGAATCTAGACTGGCAAACAAGGCGTAAGATTTGCCTGGGGATAGCAAAGGTTTGGCATATCTGCATGAGGAATTCAGGTTGAAGATTGTTCACCGAGACATCAAGGCGACCAATATTCTGCTTGATAAAGATCTCAATGCAAAGATATCTGACTTTGGTTTGGCTAAGCTTGATGAAGAAGAGAACACCCACATCAGCACTAGGGTAGCAGGAACTATGTGAGTATATTATTAATACCTTGAGAAAGTTGTGTCACACCTCTCCTATCCATAATAATAGCCATGTTTTACAACTTGATAAACCATGTTACTTGTTGAAGTGAATAGCAAGGATACAACACTCAGCAAGTGTTTAGACATCAATCACACACAGTCTCTCGTTTAGACATTAATCACACACGCACGCACAGAATCTCTGGTTTAGTACTTAATGATTTGTATAGCAATCGTCATTTCTTATACAGAGGATATATGGCTCCTGAATATGCAATGAGGGGATACTTGACCGACAAAGCAGATGTGTACAGCTTTGGAGTTGTTATGTTGGAGATTGTTAGTGGAGTGAGCAATACGGGCTATAAGCCTAAGGAGGACTTTACTTATCTTCTTGATTGGGTAAGAACTTCAAATTTTGTTTAAGCTAAGCATCTCTGCCAGCACACACACTAGAATTAAACCTGAGCTATGCAATTTTATGTAGTAATCAACTTAAAGATGAAATACCATATTAATGCTAAAAGCTTTGGATCATACAACTGTAAGTAACTATCTCTCTGTTTTAACTATTTCTGGACCCTCTGTAGTCGTATATCCATTTAATGAACATAATCGCTAATTAATTAAAGAATTAAAGATTGACTGAATGCTTGGTTTTAAATTGGCTGAAACTTTTCTTCTTTTAATTATCCTGTCTCATCCGCCATCCATGCATGAGAGTGCCTGTCAATTACCAATTTCCTCGACATTGCATTCTCTCCAATTTACCCCTTGAACTTCTGATGGAAACGGGGAGGCACAAGAAGAAGTAAAGGAAATAATAAAAGATAAAAAAATATAAGATAAACAAAGTGGCTTCACACCACGATCAAAATGACTCACACTATTAAAAAAAAATGACTACTAAAATATCGTTTTTTTCCAACAAGTTACTGTAGTGCTACATTAACTCATATGTATTTTTTTAATTTTGTTTTGTTTTGTTTTAACTTTTTCAAACAATTCTGGATATTTTCACTTTCTGAAGTTGTCCTCCATCAACTTGATTTCTAAATCGTAATTGTCGCATGAAAGTACTTCTGTTATGCCTACAATCTATACCTGTATAAATTCTACCAAAGGTTCGGTTTGAACCAGTAGCAAAGTTGTGGTTACTGCTGTTGGCAATGGACTCTCAGTAGAATTTTTGGGTCTTCATGTGAATTTCAGCTTGAAAAAGGATTTTGGGTTGGGTTTCTGTTTCACGTTTTGAACCCAAAAGCTTCTTATACTTATATTTCTTACAGAATATTGTATCATGATTTAATATAGTGCACCTTATATTATGAATCATTAGTGTAACACACCGGCAAGCCTGTTGCCATCATGCAAGAGCTCTGGGGTTCATATCCTCAGCATGACTGGCTACTGACTTTATTCCCAATAAAAAAATATAACATAAATCAAAAGCACACAGTAATTTGATAACTCAAACCCAAACCCAATATAAATTGATCTTATACGTCCCTTAAGCTTTTTGGATTGGCTTGGATATGGGCACTTTTAAGCTTGTTGAGCTGGGATATGGGTGTAGATAATAGGGTAACCTACCAGAACCCGGTCCCCATTACCACACCCCTAATTAGAGATCTCTGGACAATATAGGTAGACCAGAATTCCCATATCGTTTGTTACATCTTGCCTTCTGCATTTCCCGTTCCTTTTTTTTTTTTTTTCATACTTCTCTTAAATATTAATATACGGGAGTTACATTTTCCCTGCGGATTCAGGTTTATGTTCTCGAAGAGCAAGGCAGGCTGTTGGAACTAGTTGATCCTAAACTGGGTTCAAACTACTCAAAAGAAGAGGCATTGCAGGTGTTGAATTTGTGCCTCGTATGCACATATCCATCCCCAACTCTTAGGCCTCCAATGTCCACAGTAGTGAGCATTCTTGAAGGCAAAAGTGCAGTGCAGGTCCAATACGTGAAACCTGCAGCCTCGAGGGGAGAAGATTCGCGGTTTAAGTTGTTTGGGAAACTATCCCATGACAGCCAAACACATTACTTCTCCACAGATTGGCCGTGGACCGGATCCTCCACATCTGTCCAAAGTATGACAGAAGAAGATATTACACGCTCCTCATCAAGCAAGGTTCCTCTAGATCACACAGAAGCGTCTACAATTCAGAGGTAAGAATACATAAAAGATGTAGTCTTGTACTGTTTACCGCATCAGGGAGGTCTGAATGACAGAGATTCTTCATTCTGTCATTCTGCTCGTGTTTGGAAAATGTAGTAGCTAACTAGAAAAACTTTATCGACATTAAATAAATTAATTAGTACTTCATAACTAGGATTGAGACATGACTTTGGTTTCTTTATAATCTAGTCTTTCGCCGTATGATACTGAGGCTGCACTCTGATCTTTCTCAAAAATGTTCTTTCCCAACATGGTACTACATGTCTGATGCCTGAGTGGTTCTCCCCTGTTTGTCGATTTCAGTAAAACACCAATTTAATTTATACTTTAGATGAGCAGTTCGATGACAGACATTACATCTATAATTGGATTGGAATAGGCATAAGACTTGGGTAATTTGGTGAAAAAAAAGAGAGAAGAAAACTACGTGAATAAAGGGTAGAATTATGATATACAGATTACACTAAGATTTTGTGCTCAACGAGCAGTACCTGCTGAATGTTCAATCCCTCTGCAGTTTAAAATGTAATCGCGACAACTTAAGTTAACGTTACGATTCTTCAATCTGGAACGATCTTCCTTGTTGAGTATTTTGGTCTGTTGAAAATGTCTATCTGAGTGACACAGTAGTTCTACAAGTAACCTAGAAATATGCATATAGGACTTTTCACATTTTTAAATTTAGATAAACATCAATGATATGGAATAATTTATACACGTAATGCTTCATTAGCTTCTTACAATTTTCCATGCCTCATATTTTTATATGCAGCTCTCATAAGTTCCCATTTCTTTGGTTAATGTTCCTAATCTCAGTCTTTGTGCATACAGATCTACGCAAGCCACTGGGGGATGACAGTCGGAGTTAGACATGGCCAACGAGATGCTAATCATTTGATTTTCATCAACCAATTTCAGTCAAGTGAAATTTTACTAGTTTTCATTTCTTCACACTGTAATCATATAGAAAAGTTTTGTAATGTTGGCCTGAGTAAATTTGTTGCAAAATATCCCCTTTTGACCCTTCATACGCTCTTGTACATGATATCGGATTATATTTGTACATTGCATATAATGCAAAGATGTTCTTGGTTGAGTTTTCAGGAATTTCTATGGGATGTAAGAAGATAAATGACTATGTCTACTGTATTCTACTCGAGAGTTTTCATGTGCAATATGTTCAACAGAGTTCAGTGGTGAATAAACAACATTAAACTGCAAATGCCAATTTTGGAGTTTCTTATGGAATTTATGGATGGATGGATATGATTCACTTTGAGATGATGCTAGAATCTAAACATTGCAATTATTCCATATAATCTTAAAAACATGGACCGGGCGGTTGACTGACTGCTGCATTCCGAATTCCAACTTATGGGTCATTCGACCGGGCACCAGTCGATCGACCTGTTCCCTCTTCTGCTTCTGTGCACGTTGGTTGACTAATCATGTCTTCTGCTCTGGTACTATGCACGTCGTTGACCGATCTGGTCTTCTCTGCACCAAAATCTGCCAATTAGTTTAAAAACTCTATTTATTGATTTTTTTAGATCCTCTCTCCATAATTCTCCACCTCGGTGAAGATTTTTCAAATTTGATGTAACACTCCGTTCCTGTAATACGTACCTGAGTACGTGTCCTGATTTTTTGATCGTATTTTCTAATTTTTCACCGTATTCATTTTTATTTTGTGATTATTTATATTATTATTTGATATCGAATCTGGATTTTTGGATTCAGAGTTAGCCCAAATCCGAACCAGGGACCCGATCCCAGTATGCCACTTGATTTGATCTTTCTGATTGTCAGATTTGACCGATTTTAGTTCTAATACTGTTTTTCAATATTTTAGATTTTTCATGATTTTATGGAATTTTTCTGAATTATTTTACAAAATCTTCAAAATCGTTATCGACCGATGCCGCCAATCGGTTCTCGGATTTTTAGTTTTCAAATGGAGTTAAATTTTGAATTCTACTTTCCATTGTTCCTTAAATCATATCTTCTATTTTAATTCATTTTTTGAGGTTTTCCTGAATTAATCAAAATTCGACCAGATTTGATGTCGGCTGGTATCACCGGTTGATTCTAGTATTAGTATCACGGTTGATTCTAGTATTTTTTAGTTTGAAAACGGAATTGAATTTCTTGAATTTGACTTCATATTGTTTCTCAGTATAATATTTTCTATTTTATGAAATTTTGTGGGATTTTTGTGAGTTAGTTAAATTTTGGCTGAATATAACATTATTATACTATTGTTATTTTCTTTCTTTCTTTCTTTCTTTTTCTTTCTTTCTTTCTTTACCCTGGCTCTCACGTGCTGACCTAACCCCATATCCATCTCCATCACTCCATCCCCTGCCAGTCAACCACCCCTCTCCAATCATCTCCCTCCCCTTTATTTTAAAAGCAAACCTCTCTATCCCCCCTTCTCTTCCTTGCTCTCCTCTCTTCCTTTCTCTCCCTCATTTCCCCTATCTCCGGTAGCGATGCCCCTGGCCTTTGGCCACCTAGCTCTGATTGACCACCCCCAATCCCTCTCTCCATCTCTCTCACCTTCTCCATTTCTCTCTCTCAAAACTCTCCCAATTTCTTTCTCCCTCCCTCCTCCTATGTGACCGGCCTCCACCACCGACGGGCCTCAACTACGGTGAGCTCCTCCTCCGGCCACCCTCTCTCTTCGGCCTCCTCCCTAGCCGCTAACATCACCTCCACGACCACCCACAACCTCCATCACACCACCTTCAACACCATCTCCATCATCTTCATCACCCCATCTTCACTACCCTCTCCTTCACCTCTGGTGCCACCACTCCCGGCGACAAGCACCCGGCGCCCGACTAACTACCTGGTTTGGTCATGCACTACCGCCGGCCAGCCCTGGTCGCGCCACCAGGGCGCTACTCCTCCCCGGTTCCCTTCCCCCTCCCTCCCTCTCTCTTTCTATATATCTCTCATTCTCTACCTCTTTGTCACTCCCTTTCCTCTCACTGTAGTAGGCCGCCGCGCCTCCTCAGCTGCGCGTGTAGACCAGGGCCTCCAGCTCTTCCTCGGGCCCCCCTTTCTTTTCCACCTTTCTCTTTCTCTTCCTTCCTTTCTTTCTCTCTGTTTCTCACATTCTCTCTCTCTTTCTCTCCCTCTCTCTTGCTCTTCTCCTCTCTCCCTTTCTGATTTGGTTTTGGTCTAATCCTTCTCTTCCTCCCTCTCTCTCACTCCTATTCTCTCTTCATCTCTCTCTCTTACTCACGCCCACTTTCTTTATCTTCTCTATGGATCCCTCTCTCTAACTCTCTTCTCCTTTCTCTCTCCTCTCTTTTCCTTCTCTTTCTTCCTCCCAATTACCGCACTCTCTATCTCCATTTCTCTCTCCTCACTCCACTTTCTCTCACTTTGCACGTGTGCATGTGCGTGATTTCATAGAGTTCCCCTGGAGTTTCCATTCCGTTTTAGCTTTAGGCGAGTACTCCTTTTCGATATTTGGGCAAGTACTACATTTTACGTTGGGCGAGTGTTTTCTATCATTGTTACATGCTTTGTGAATGCTATTTTGATGTTTAATACATGATACATAATTATGCGACTTGATTACAGGTTATAATGCTTGATACATGATTTGCGAGTGTTTTTCTGATATTTAATTCATGATACATGTTATACTTATAATGCTTGATACATGATTTGCGAGTGTTTTTCTGATATTTAATTCATGATACATGTTATACTGCTTGATACATGCTGGGTGAATGCTATTCTAGTATTTAATACATGATACATAATATGCGAGTGTTTTCTATTATTGTTACATGCTTTGTGAATACCATTCTGATGCTTTATGTATGAATTGCGAGTACCTTTGGGCTTATATTGTCATTTACTGTTGGGCCTATATATTGTTATTCATTTTTAGCGTTGTTGTAACTTATTTGTGCTGGTATTATATTTGTATTGGATATGCCTAGATACGCTTCCGCCTCGCTCGGCTTCGCAGAACTATTTAATAGCTTAATTTATTATTATTATAATTATGGTTGTGTAGAGTTTGAAATATTTAACTATATTATTCTTCTGTATCGTGTTACATGACCGGATGATTATCTGACATATAATATTGTGACCCTGTACACTTACCTGACACTGACATGTTAGTTACCTGACACCTGATATCTGACACCTCATACTTGACATGCTATCACCTGACACCTGATACCTGATATCCTGTTATATATAGTGATTCTGTATCTCCTGTACTCTTGTATCCTTTACTCATGTCCCCTCTATTATTACTCATGTTAATAGAACGGTCATATCGGCATCCGATAGAACATGCTGCCTGGTGTAAGGATAACGAGAATATATCCCATGATCATGCTAGCGTCCGGCGGATCCCGAATGGAACTAAGTGCCACACGAAGTAAAGTGCCACGCCATACACGTGGTGAGGGCCACCTTTTGAATCTGTGGGGGCCACCTCTAGAATCCATTCGTTACACAGAGCAAAGTGCACACGGAGCAAAGTGCCACACCATACACGTGGTAGGGGCCACCTCTTAAATCTGTGGGGCTATCTCTTGAATCTATGCTTCAAGAAAAAATAATTTTTCCTCCTGCCTATGCCTGGTGTTAGCATGATAAGCATTCTCAGTGCATATTAACTGACACATCTGTGTAATAATAACTCCGTAAGCGTATGTTATTTGGTCTCTCCCTTGTTCGAATAATGGTACCCATATATCAGAGTTCAGATGAGTTCTACTGAAAGTGCGGACTCCAGCGTGAACTGTCGGTGTTGTGGGACACGGTGGGAAAGGGACAAGAATAACAAATGATACTAATTATTATTATTGCAATTATGATTGAGACCTGACACTACTATGCACCAATTATAACTTAATTTTCAAACAATAATAATCTCAGGAGTCGGTGTTATAGAACCACTTCCTCATTTGAATAACGATATCTATATATCAGAGTTTGGATTGAGTTCTACTGGAATACGGACCTGGTATGAGCTACCAGTAGTATGAGACACTGGAAGGAAATGATTATAATTACGGGCGACACTGATTGTTATTATTGCATTATTAAGTTATCCTCCTCGTCACCTGTATATATGATTTCTATGACACTGCAATTACTCTTGACATTTTTGTTCTGTTACACTGAGGGCAACTCAGGTTGTATAAACTCAGACAATGATGACATGGGATATATGACATATAAATGAGAGTTTCCTTATTTGGATTATTCTCTCGATGTATTAATCTCATGAATCTAATGTTTATGCTTGTACAACTAGTTTTATCTACATTTGCACTTAACATATTTCTTGATGGCTCATTGAATGTTTATGTGTAACTATGCTCTCGACATGGTTTTAGATACATGCTTTCTCTAATCGGATTTATCGATATATGCATGTTTGCTTGATTCCAGATGTTCTGCTAATGCTCTGATTGCCTTTTATGTTTACTGGTCATTGTCTGTACTTGCGTGCCTGAACCACATTACTTGATCATGTATACGTGTGCTTACCTGTGCACGCCACTTGGCTTTATCTCGTGTACTCGCTAGGTTATTTTCTGACAACCCTAGACTTCATGTCCAGATTCTGAAGCGTAGCAGAAGCGTGGTGGAATCCTTCTATGGAAACATTAGACTTCTTTGAGGAGCATCGGATCAGCCGTAGTTCATTCCTTACTTGTCTCCTTTGACCGGCTCGTGAGATTCCCTTTTATAGCTTGTGAGTATCTTTCACTCCTTTTCATGCTGTGCAATCATACACTGCGCCTTTTTGATGTAATATTCATGTTATATTGGATTCTACCCTGTGATAACTGTGTACTTGTACTTTTCTGTTAGAATGTATATTACCACTGTGCTTCCATATTCTGATACTTGCCTGTACTGATGCTTAGCGTACATATGTGAGGGTATTTCTGCCCTGCGTATATATGTTATAGTAGCATCTCCGTACCCTCGGGATAGAGGCGTTACAGGATGGTATCAGAGCCTAGGCTCTCACATTTTCAGTACACTCAGTTGGCAGATTAATATGATATTAATTAGCAACTGGAACGCATGAGTCATTGTTATACATTCCAACTGCAAGTATAAGATTATCTTATCCTTCCTGCTAGTCCTTCCTTTGAATCCTGATATCCTTCCATCTTCACACTTTCAGTTTCCAGAATGATCAATCTTTCCGTATCATCTCTTCTTTCCATGCTGTCCCTATCGCTTTGTGTTCATCTCCCCCTTATCGAAATTTTGAAGATGAAATTTTTGTGAGGTGGGTAGAATGTAACACCATATTCCTAGAATACGTACCAGAGTAGGTGTCCTGATTTTTTTTTAATCATATTTTCTAATTATCTCCATATTTATTTTTATTTGAGATTATTTATATTATTATTTGATATCAGCTGTGGATTTCTGGATTCGGAGTCTGCCCGAGTCTGAACCAGGGAACCGATCCCAGTATGCCACTTGATTTGATCTTTCTGATTGTCAGATTTGACCGATTTTAGTTTCTAATACTGTTTTTCAATATTTTAGATATTTCATGATTTTCTAGAACTTTTTTGAATTATTTTACAAAATCTTCAAAATAGGTAACGACCAGTGTCGCCAATCGGTTCCCAATTTTTTTAGTTTCAAATGGAGTTGAATTTTTTAATTCTGCTTTCACATTGTTCCTCAAAATCATATCTGCTATGTTAACTCATTTTTTGAGATTTTTCTGAATTAATCAAAATTCGACTAGATTTGATGTCGGCCGGTATCACTGGTTGATTTTACGATTTTTTAATTTGAAAACAAAATTTAATTTCTTGAATCTGACTTCATATTGTTTCTCAGTATAATATTTTCGATTTTCTGAAAATTTTAGAGATTTTTCTGAGTTAGTCAAATTTTGACTGAATATAATATTATATACTATTGTTTTTTTTTCCTTTCTTTCTTTCTTTTTATTTCTTTCTTTTCCCTGGCTCCCATGTGGCCGACCTAACCCCATACCCATCTCCATCACTTGACAACCATCACCCTATCCTCTGCCAGCCAACCACCCCTCTCCCATTATCTCTATCTTCTTTATTTAAAAAACAAACTTCTCTCTCTCTCTCTCTCTCTCTCTCTCTCTCTTCTCTCTCTCTTCCCCTCATTTCCCTTCTCTCCGACAAGCACCAACGGCGATGTCCTCGGCCTCCGGCCACCCAGCTCCGGCCGACCACCCCTAATCTCTCTCTCCAACCCCTTTCACCCTCTCTACTTCTGTCTCTCTTCCGAAACTTTCCCAAGCTCTCTCTCCCTCCTCCTATGTGACCGACCACCACCACCGATGGGCCCCAACTCCGGTGAGCTCCTCCTCCATCCATCTTCTCTCCCCGGCCTCCTCCTTAATCGCCACCATCACCCCCGCGACCAACCACAACCTCCGTCACACCACCTTCAACACCATCTCCATCATCTTCATCACCCCATCTTCATTACCCTCTCCTTCATCTCCGATGCCACCACTCCCCGGCGACAGCACCTGGCACCCGACTAGCCACCTAGTCTGGCCAGACACTGTCGCCGCCCAGCCCTGGCCGCGTCACCAGGGCGCCACCCCTCGCCGGGTCCCACCTCCACCTCTCCCTCTCTTTCTTTATATCTCTTAATTTCTACCTCTCTGTCACTCCCTCTCCTTCCCTCTCACTGTAGCAGGCCATTGTGCCTTCCTCCGGTTGCGCGTGCAGCCCGAGGCCGCCAACTCTTCCCTGGGCTGCCCCTCTCTTCTCCACCTTTCTCTTTCTCTTCCTTCATCTCTCTCTCTCTCTCTCTTGCTCTTATCCTCTCTCCCTTTCTAATCTAGTTTTGATTCTAATCTTTTTCTTCTCCCTCCTTCCCTCTCTCTTATTCCCATTCTCTCTCTCTTACTCACGCCCACTCTCTCTATCTTCTCTCTATGGATCCCTTTCTCCTTCTCCCTCTCCTTTCTCTCTACTCTCTTTTCCTTCTCTCTATTCCTCCCCATTGTCGCACTCTGTCTTTTTCTCTCTATCTCCATTTCTCTCTTCTCACTCCACTTTCTCTCACTTCGCGCGTGTGCACGTGCGTGATTTCGTAGAGTTCCCCTGGAGTTTCCACTGTGTTCCAATTTTAGGTGAGTACTCCTTTTCGGTATTTGGGCAAGTACTACATTTTACATTGGGCGAGTGTTTCTATCAATGTTACATGCTTGGTGAATGCCATTTTGGTGTTTAATATATGATACATGTTATGCAACTTGAATACATGTTATACTGCTTGACATGATTTGTGAGTGCTTTTCTAAATATTTAATTCATGACACATGTTATACTACTTGATACATGCTGGGTGAATGCTATTCTGGTGTTTAATTCATGATACATAATATGTGAGTGTTTTTTATTATTGTTACATGTTTTGTGAATACCATTCTGATGCTTTTTATATGAATTACAAGTACCCTCCCTTTGGGCTTATATTGTCATTTACGTTGGGCCTATATATTGTTATTCATTTTTGGCGTTGTAACTTATTTGGGCTGGTATTATATTTGTATTGGATAAGCTTAGATATGCTCTCATGTCACTCAGCTTCGCAGAACTATTTAATAGTTTAATCTATTATTATAATTATGGTTGTGTAGAGTTTGAAATATTTAATTATATTGTTCTCCTGTATCATGTTACATGATTGGATGATTGCCTGACTATGATATTGTGACCTTGCACACTTACCTGACACCGACATGTTAGTTATTTGACACCTGATATCTGACACTTGATACTTGACATGCTATCACTTGATACCTGCCACCTGATATCCTGTTATATATAGTGATCCTGTATCTCCTATACTCTTGTATCCTGTACTTATGTTCCTGTATTATTACTCATGTTAATAGCACGGTCATATCGGCATCCGACAGAACATAATGCCCGGTGTCAGGATGACAAGGATGTATCCCACGATCATGCTAGTGTCCGGCGGATCCTGAATGGAACTAAGTGCCACAAGGAGCAAAGTGCCACACCACACACGTAGTGGGGGCCACCTCTTGAATCTCTGGGAGCCACCTCTAGAATTCATTCTCCACACAGAGCAAAGTGCCACACCACACATGTGGTGGGAGCCACCTCTTAAATATGTGGGGGCCACCTTTTGAATATGTGGGGCTATCTCTTGAATCTATTCTCCAAGAAAAAATAATCTTTCCTCCTGTCTGTACCGCCTGGTGTTAGCATGATAAGCATTCTCAGTGCATATTAATAGACACACACCTATACAATAATAACGCCATGAGCTTATATTATTCAGTCTCTCCTCTGTTTGAATAATGGTACCCGCATATCGGAGTTCGGATGAGTTCTATTAGAAGTGTGGACTCCATCGTGAACTATCGGTGTTGTGGGACACCAGTGAAAAAGGGACAAGAATAAAAATGATACTGATTATTATTATTGCTATTATGACTGAGACCTGACACTACTCTGCACCAGTTATAAGTTAATTTTCAAACAATAATAATCTCAGGAGAGGATGTTATTGAATCACTTCCTCATTCGAATAATGGTATTCGTATATCAGAGTTCGGATTGAGTTCTACTAGAGTACGGACCTGGTATGAACTACCAGTGGTATAGGACACTGGAAGGAAATGATTATAATAACAAGTGACACTGATTGTTATTATTGCATGATTAAGTTATCATGCTTGTCACCTGTATATATGATTTCTATGACACTGTAATTACTCCTAACATTCTTATTCTGTTACATTGAGGGCAACTCAGGTTGTATGAACTCAGACAATGGTTACTGGGATATATGGTATATAGATGAGGGTTTCTTTGTTTGGATTATCCCCTCAACGTATTAATCTCATGAATCCAACATTTGAGCTTGTACAACTAGTTTTGTCCATAATTGCACTTAACATATTTCTTGATGGCTCATTGCATGTTTATGTGTATTTATACTCTCGACATGTTTTAGATACATGCTTTCTCTATTCGGATTTATCGATATATGCATGTTTGCTTGATTCCAGATATTCTGCTGATGCTTTGATCACTTTTTATGTTTACTAGTCATTGCCTATACTTGCGTGCCTGAACCACATCACTTGATCATATACACGTGTACTTGCCTGTGCACGCCACTTGGCTTTATCTTGCGTACTCGTTAGGTTGTTTTCTGACAACCCTGGGCCTTCATGTCCAGATTCTGAAGCGCAGCAGAAGTCTGGTGTAATCCTTCTGTGGAAACATTGGACTTCTTCAAGGAGCATCGGATCAACCATAACTCATTCCTTACCTGTCTCCTTTGACCTGCTCGCGAGATTCCCTTTTCCAGTCATTTTCATGCTATGTAATCATCCTCTGCGCTTTTTTGATGTAATATTCATGTTATATTAGATTACACCCTTTGACAACTGTGTACTTATACTTTTCTGTTAGAATGTATATTACGACTATACTTTTGTACTCTGATGCATGCCTGTACTGATGCTTAGCGTACATATATGAGGGTATTTCTGCCCTGTGTATATATGCTACAGTAGCGTCCCCGTACCCTCGGGATCGGGGCATTACTTCCGAGCTGAACACCAAAGAATCACCGTGTCAACTCAACAAACGGGCTACACTGTAATATCCCCTACTTGATAATACTGTATTTCTGTTTTATTTAATTTTAATCCGAATTATGTATCATTATTTACATGTTTTACATACATGTGTATGTATATATATATACACAACCTTATTAACAGTTTGTTAATTATCATTGTTATTGTTAATTGCCGTCATGTATTTTTAATAACTATTATTATTATTAATATTCTGGTTAAAGTAATGTTGTTGTTAATATTGGATTATTATTTTTAGTAGTAGTATTATTCCTTCTCTTTTTTATCCCTATTCTCTCAACCCATTTCCATATTCCGTTACCCTGTATCCTATTACCCATTTACCTATTTGGATCCAACCTCCAACTCATTATCTTTCCATATCCAATACCCATTAACCCAGTTTTATCCCTATTTAATCCTATACTCATGACCCTACCCGATACCCTCAAACCCAGTACCCTATATTTATACCCATTGAACCCACAAACCCGCAACCCATTAACTAACCCTATATAATCCTATCCTTAACCTAAACCTAATCACTAATCCCCGTCTCCTCTGTCATCCAGCCGCCCTTCACCTCCTTGCCGAACGCCCACGGCAACGACAACCATGACCCAACACCCCCTTGCCCCCTCCCCTCACTGCCGTGGGCATCTCCCAATGGCAGCAGCCCTGCCATGCTTCCCTCCACCCACGCAAGGAGCCCTCTCCCCACCTGCACAGCCGCCCTTTGGCCACGCACCCCAGACCGCACCTCCTTCTCTGCATAGCCAGCGCACTGTCCAGCCATCTCCAGCGAGACCCGGCAGCCAAGCACCACCACCAGCAGCCCTGGCCGCCTCCCTCCCTTGGGCAACAGCAGCCCAACCTCCAAGGTAGCGTAGCCTTGCCGGCTGCTCTTCCTCCCCGGCCTCCCCTCGGCAGCCCCGAATCCGTCAACGAACACCCCAGCTTATCCACCTTGTTCCAGCCACCGCGATAGCCCGAGACCTCTCCTCCGGCGAGCCCCCGCGATCTCCGACTCCTCCGCCGCGCCGGAGCCCTCTCCCACGGCCGTGAGTCCATCTCCTCCCTCTTGTTCTTCTCCTTCTCATTTTATGTTATGTAGATGGGAGTATAAATAATGTGTGTTTTATTTTCATGTGTGTGTGTTTGAGTGTTACTGTGAATGTGGGTGTTTAGATATGTATATGTATATGACTTTACATATTTATATGTATATATGTATATACTCGTGTATACATGTATATATAATATGTATGTAAGTGTGGGTATGTATGCATATAGTATGTATGTATGTGTATACTTGTATATGTACGTGTGTGGGTATACGCGTATGTGTCCGTATGCACGTGTGGGTGTTTAGCGTGTATTTATATTTATTTGTATGTTTTGGCTGCATGCTACAGCATTTCGGATTTGTTCGGTGAGATCCGAACCCAGCTTCAGGAGATCCGGACTCGATTCAGATTCGTGCTTGCTGTGGACCCGATACAATAGTGATTCGAAGACTGATCCATGGGATGATCCGTAGAGCAGTACTGGTTCGTGCAGTGAAGACCAGACGACGATTCGATTCCGAAACCACGTCATTTCATGTGAGTGTTTACTTTTGTCTCATTTTCTCATTTACCGTTGTCTATATGTATTATGTTTTACTTTTATCATTTCATGTGACTATTTAATTTATTTTACCAGTGTGAATACCTGTATCACTCTATGAGTCATGAGCGAACATTCACCTTATTTATTTTATTGATCAGAGTATTGATTAGTGTCATTTCATCTGTCGGTAGATCGCCGATATTGGTTTAGGCCTAGCATTGGATACCCTGAACTGTGACTTGATTTGATCTACTATCAGTTGAACTACGTTATATTTGAGGTTAGAGGACATATATTAGGCATAGTGTTTATTGGCAGTTGTTGGTGATTATCCCGACTAGAATTCCCGTGGATATTGGGGAAGTGTTAGATATGACATTGTTTTACCAATATAATGATTTGCTGATACTTAGACTGGCATTGACTTAGTTAGAGTTGGAGTTGACCTATGATATATTTATATTGGATCTTGATCAGTTTATAGAGGAGCTTGATCTTGTTGGATTGTCATTGTGTGAGTGTTTTTCAATATCAAGTGTGCAGGTAGAGGTATTAGTCGACTTGCCCACTTTGTTAGTCGACTAATACACCTATTAGTCGACTTACCATAGACCCCTAGTCGACTAGGTTCCCATTTAGAATTGTTGTGCACTCTCTGTTTATCGACTGTAACCTATGTTAGTCGACTGGCCCTTTCCTATAGTCGACTTACTCCTCCTGTTAGTCGACTTGCTTTCCCTGTTAGTCGACTAGTACCCTTTATAGTCGACTTATTATATTTGTTAGTCGACTAACCCTTATCCTAGTCGACTTGCTTCTCCCCCTAGTCGACTAACTTTAGTCTGACTGCTGTTCTTAGATCTTTTATGGATTGAGGATTCTACCCTTGAGCTATGGTATGGGCTATAGAAGGATGAATATGATGTTGAGGAATAGACGTTGATTGTATTGACTTGATCTGGTGGGCTATATATATATATATATATATATATATATATATATATATATATATATATATATATATATATATATATATATATATATATATATATATATATCCTTGATATGCTACTTGAGTTTTAGGATCTTATGATTAGCTTTGATGGAAGTGAGAGTGTGTGACGATTTGGTCGGAATGGAGTGTGAGGATTTGATAGGTGTATCAGCATAATTGTTATTTCAGTTATTGAGAGCTGGATGTGTCGATGACTTTGAGAATATTAGTTATTAGTTGATTTCATAATTTGCCTGGATTATTCTATTCATGACAGTAGGTCATTACTCATCTTGAATAATCATAATTTATCTGTGGAACCTGACTGATTATACTTGGTATTTACCTGCTAACTATCTTGTTCATGTTACTTAATTGTTGGGAAAAATATTATTACACGGTAACAACACCCGCATGTTATACTTGTTACATTTTCCTGTTATACCGGTATCCTGTTCCTTGATATTGTATATTTATGTTATACCGGTATCCTGATTACATGTTGATATTGTTACCGTGACTGCCACTGAGTTATCCCAGTGATTTAAGTATTATGCACATTAAATAATCTTGATAAACTAAAACATGATAACAAACAACTTACACTGGGATTGGGGAGATTGATGGAGGAGACATCGTCCGTATTTTGGGTGGACCAAGATTTAGGTTGCGCAGCCGAATGAGGGTTCCACTGCAGGGTTCCCGTGGGGTGACTGACACCCCGTCCTGTTCCTGTTATACATGTTATACATGTATCTGTTCCTGTTTACATGTTCCTGACTACCTTGCGGTAGGTCCTGGTTCAGCGCCACGAGTCTGGGCCGTAGTCCCGGATATGCACGGGACCCACCTAAAGCATGGACAATGTCTCCAACCGATCAGTTTCAATAACTGAGGACCTCGATTGGCATGTGTGGTAGGCGTAGTATGGGATGCGTCTATTGAAGGTTCACCTAGAGGGGGGTGAATAGGTGATGGCTAATCTAATGGTCACTTAATGCCAAATAATGCGGAAGCTAAAAGCAATTATGACCTTAACAAAATATTTAAACTAAACACCACGTATAACACAAGAGTGTTGCCGAATTCCCCGTGACGGGCTCTGGACAAACTCCTCTAGATTCCCCTTGAATGGGTTGAGGTGCCGCGTTGGCTCTCTTGGTTGAATACAAGTGTTAGCAAACAAACCCAAGCAAGTATATCAATAATGCACACAATATATCAAGCATGTAAATGATAAAGACAATAAGAGAGTGCAAGATATAAACAAAGAGACAAAGAGAGAGAGAGAGTGAGCAATCGCAAACACAAGGGATTTGTTTCGAGGTTCGAGCACCCTTGCTCTACATCCCCGCCTTCGACACACGAAGGATTTCCACTATGATCGATCCCAATGGATCACCCGGTGCCGCAACACCTACAACTCTCGGACTCCCTAGTCCGTACACACCGCAAGCCCACCGGCTCGGCGAGGCCGCACCTCAAATACGAGTTCGCACCTGAACCCGAAACACCGAGTCCACATTAGGACCCGAAATAATGCGAACACACACGTCCGCCTCCTCAAGGGAAAACAAATGAAGTCTTTGGTGATCACAACACTTTGATCGCCTAAAAACAATCTCACTACAACACTCCTATAAGATGAATAGCTCAATGGATGGCTCAAGTGTTTGTGTGAGAAAAACAAGGAAGAGAATGGTGGAGGAAAACTCAAAGAATCACTTTTAACACTCTTGATATAAACTCTCCTTTGATTGGAAAAATTAGCTCTCAAATTTGTGGAGAAAAACCTCTGAAAATAGTAGGAAAAACTAGCTCTAAAACTTCTCCAAAATCTTGTAGAAAACAAATGACCAAACCCCCAAATTTATAGGCTAAGAAAAACTAGCCGTTGGGGTCTGTCAGACCTGTCGGTCGACCGCCCGGTCGACCTCCAACGGTCAAAAATCAGACCGTTGGAGCCTCCGGTCGACCGCCCGGTCGACCCAAAAGAACAAAGAGCACGACTCTCAGTTCCGGTCGGCAGGGTCGGCAGACCAGCCATCTGCCAGGTCAAGGCGTGCACGTCGTGCACGTCGGTCGACCGAGCTGGTCGGCCGACTTCAGAGTTAGTCGACTAGCAAGGTAGTAAGTCGACTATCTGAAGCCTGAAAACAGTTTTTTTGGGATTTAAAACTAAGTCTTTTGGTTGAAATAAAATCCCATAAAATACTTAAAAATCTACAAAAATAGTTTTACCAATATTCTTTGATAAACAAACATGCTTGCACAAAATCAAGGCATGTTATAAGAGATTTGGACTATTTTTGTAATATGGAAATATTGGCTTAATTGAAAACTTGTATTTTCCAAATCTTGTTTTTCTAAAACTCCTTTAAATAAAACTAGATATTTTGAACTCATTAAAGCATAGTTGTATGGATATGATCCACTACACAAATAAGATGAAATATCTAAGTTTTTGACATTAAGCTCTAAACTTGATTTTTATAGTCTTTATCCAAAATCATGTTTAAAAACAACTTTTCTAAAATGAAATCTTTTATGAAAAAACTAAATCAAGAGTGTGTGTGTATATGTACTTGAGCAATCCATCAACTACTCTATCCTTTACATTTTATCTAAAACAAAAATCTTATATCTAGACACAAGTCTTCATCTTCTTGAAGTCTTCACTTGAAGCCTTCTCATCTTCTTGACTTGGTCCAAACACCGTGCTAGCTCCAAAAACTTGACTTTAAATCCTTTGTTGAAGCTATGCAACTACTAAGATCTTGATCATAAATCTGTCACTAATTAAACACAAGATCATTAGTAAACATAACTACATGAGTTGATCATCATCAAAACTAGAGTGATGAGCCTTTGGGCTAACAATCTCCCCCTTTTTGATGATGACAAAACTCATGAAGTTATATATGCATGGATTAAAGTAAAGCTTCAAAGAAGCTCCCCCTTAACTCATGCATAACAAATAAACAATATAATATGGAAATGAAGCACATGACATGTATGCAAATCAAGGAGATAAAACAAAATCAAATTCTTTTTCTCCTATTTGCAAAACAAAACATATATGCATAAACATAAATCCTTTTTCACAAAACATGCATATAAATCCAAAATCTTTCTCCCCCTTTTTGTCAATCATCAACAAAGGGGTTAAAGTAAAAACAAAATCATCAAATTTTTCTCCCCCTTTTTGTCATGAACAAAGAGATCAATAAGGGGTCAAATCAAATAATGTTTTTTTTAATTAATTTTTCTTAAACAAAATTTTTAAAGGTATCAGAGCTTTAGTAAAACAAACAAATTTTAAGATACCAAATTGAAAATAATCATTATTGTAAATCATATTGATACCAATTGAAATTTAACAAATATGAAGTTGAAACATATTGATACCAATAGTAAACATAATGATCAAAAAATTTTTATTTTTCATCATAAACTTTGTGCTTTTAAAAATGTGAACCAATTGTAAGTTAAGCACATGAAAATCATATATATGCATGAAAAAAAAATATACCAATTGAAATTGATACATACATATATAAGAAAACAAACTATGAGTATATACAAAAATTATCAATTTAGATACCAATTGAAAGAATCCAATGATACCAATTGAAATAACAATAAGATCAAGTGTATATCTCATATATCTACCACCCAATTATGGTTCAAGTTTTTAAATGATTTTCACATAAAGCATACATGAACATGATCTCCCATCCATCCTCCCATAGATGGTAGGGGTTTTCAAAAATTAGATTTGAAAATATTTTAGCATTGAAAATCACTACCAAATGAAGAACAATAACTAGTTAAAATAATTTTTGAAAAACTAGTTAAAGATCCTTCAAAACATGAAATTAAAGCATACGTATTTCATGAATCATACCAAATACAAAAATTGACACTCGATCTATGAAGCTCAAAAATATGTTCATGAATCAAAGTCATGACAAAAGAAATAAAGTGTGAGTGTTCAAAAGTCATGTAAATAGCATTTTCATGAAAATAGACATTGAAGCTCAAAATGAATATAAGTCACAAAAAAAATCATTTTTCATTAAAACACTAATCTTCATGGTATATGTATGATTTATCCAAAACTAACAATACACATACATATCCCAAACATAAAAGAGTCTATCAAATGTATTTGCATGAAGGCAAGAGACTCACAGGTATACATGTATATTTATTAGATTTGAATTAAAAATACATATACATGAAGTAAAATCATAAAATTTGGCAAAGCATGTATAAATGGAAGAATCATCCAAACTAGTCTATGCATGTGCATATAGTGGGTACAAATGAGCATGAAGTGCAAACATATATAAATCACGTGTAACTCACTATTTGTATATGTATAATACAAGTTTTAATAAAAACTACATCTAAGCATGTTTTTACCACATGAAGCACATAAAACAAATAAAACATGATCATGCTAAAAATAAGCATGAACATAAAAAGTAGGAGTTTAGAGATTGTTACCAACTCCAAAGCTCCAAGTATGATGGTCTTTCCCACCAAAACTCCCTTGATAGCGGTGCTCCAAATATGTGTCCTTTTAGTTCAAGCAACCACCATCAAGGCACCAAATCTCTCACGTCTTGAGAGATCCCTCACCTACATCAAAAACACAAGGTGGGGGTTTTGGTACCCATTTTCTTTTGGGTCCTTGAGGGTTAGCTTTGTAAGGCACCCAAACATTTTTATTAGTAAAATTTAAAACATGCAACTTGTCAAAACAAAACTTTGCTAAATGGCCTTTGCGGCCACAATGTGTACATGTGTACACCTTAGGATGCTTATGTGTATGTGTATGATCGTGGCGTGCAACATAACCATATGCATGATGATGTGCATGAGAATGTGGAGCTTGTTTCTTTGAAAACGTAGACTCCAATCTAGTATGGTTAAATGCACAATAGTTCAAAGTTGAACTCAAACATTCCATTTATTTTTCAAATCTTAATCTCATTTTGATCAATAGAGGTGGTGGCATGTAAAGCATGATCAAAAGTCCTTTTTTTTAGAAACATTTTCTTTTCTTTTTCTTTTTCAAAATTTTTTCTTTTTAAACAAGAGTTTTCTTGAAAAACAACTTCCTTTTGTTTTTCCACCAAATCAATTTTATCCTTCAAAATAGTGTTCCCTTCACACAAATCATTTAATTTAGACATAAGGGAAACATTTTCATTTTTCAAATCCTCTTTTTCTTTTTCTAAGCATGTAATCTTGTTTCTAAATGAATCTTGTTCTAAATGCATGCAATCAAATTTCTTTTTCAAATTTTTATTTTCCTTTTTAATCATGTCATATTTTTCAAGCAATAATTGACAAAATGTAGTAAGCTCATCATATGACATGTCCTCATCCTCGGATTCGGTAGTTACCTCAAGGGGGTTATCCCCTTGGACCATGTAGCACACATTGGAAGGGTCGCTTCCAACATCCGAGTCGCTCCCCGCATAGTATTGATCATTTTCGCCAAGGGAGATCAAAGTGTTCCAAACTACAAAAGCCAAATCAAGATTAGCAACCCTAGAGAAATAATCATCATTTAGGGTAGATCTTAAAGCATGTAGGGCTTTTGCATTAGCCTCAATATTCTTACCATTTAAACAATATGCATTATTAGTTGTGGCAAGATAAACATGAATGCCTAAGGCTTTGAGGTACAAGGACATCTTCACCTTCCATATATGGATGTTAACAATGTCAAACATGGGTGGTGACATGAAGTCCATGGTGTGTGTACAAAATATTGTGATTAGCCTAAAAATGAGGATCTTTAACTCTAGGTTGTTAGACCCAAAACAGAGTACCAAGCTCTGATACCAATTGAAGGTTCACCTAGAGGGGGGGTGAATAGGTGATGGTTAATCTAATGGTCACTTAATGCCAAATAATGCGAAAGCTAAAAGCAATTATGACCTTAACAAAATATTTAAACTAAACACCACGTATAATACAAGAGTGTTGCCGAATTCCCCGTGAAGGGCTCTGGACAAACTCCTCTAGATTCCCCTTGAATGGGTTGAGGTGCCGCGTTGGCTCTCTTGGTTGATTACAAGTGTTAGCAAACAAACCCAAGCAAGTATATCAATAATGCACACAATATATCAAGCATGTAAATGATAAAGACAATAAGAGAGTGCAAGATATAAACAAAGAGACAAAGAGAGAGAGAGAGTGAGCAATCGCAAACACAAGGAATTTGTTTCGAGGTTCGAGCACCCTTGCTCTACATCCCCGCCTTCGACACACGAAGGATTTCCACTATGATCGATCCCAATGGATCACCCGGTGCCGCAACACCTACAACTCTCGAACTCCCTAGTCCGTACACACCGCAAGCCCACCGGCTCGCCGAGGCCGCACCTCAAACACGAGTTCGCACCCGAATCCGAAACACCGAGTCCACACTAGGACCCGAAACAATGCGAACACACACGTCCGCCTCCTCAAGGGAAAACAAATGAAGTCTTTGGTGATCACGACACTTTGATCACCTAAAAACAATCTCACTACAACACTCTTATAAGATGAATAGCTCAATGGATGGCTCAAGTATTTGTGTGAGAAAAATAAGGCAGAGAATGGTGGAGGAATACTCAAAGAATCACTTTTAACACTCTTGATATAAACTCTCCTTTTGATTGGAAAAATTAGCTCTCAAATTTGTGGAGAAAAACCTCTTAAAAGAGTAGGAAAAACTGGCTCTAAAACTTCTCCAAAATCTTGTAGAAAACAAATGACCAAACCCCCAAATTTATAGGCTAAGAAAAACTAGCCGTTGGGGTCTGTCAGACCTGTCGGTTGACCGCCCGGTCGACCGCCAACGGTCAAAAATCAGACCGTTGGAGCCTCCGGTCGACCGCCCGGTCGACCCAAAAGAACAGAGAGCACTGCTCTCAGTTCCGGTCGACAGGGTCGGCAGACCGGCCATCTGCCAGGTCAAGGCGTGCACGTCGTGCACATCGGTCAACCGAGCCGGTAGGCCGACTTCAGAGTTAGTCGACTAGCAAGGTAGTAAGTCGACTATCTGAAGCCTGAAAACAGTTTTTTTGGGATTTAAAACTAAGTCTTTTGGTTGAAATAAAATCCCATAAAATACTTAAAAATCTACAAAAATAGTTTTACCAATATTCTTTGATAAACAAACATGCTTGCACAAAATCAAGGCATGTTATAAGAGATTTGGACTATTTTTGTAATATGGAAATATTGGCTTAATTGAAAACTTGTATTTTTCAAAATCTTGTTTTTCCAAAACTCCTTTAAATAAAAACTAGATATTTTGAACTCATTAAAGCATAGTGTGTATGGATATGATCCACTACACAAATAAGATGAAATATCTAAGTTTTTGACATTAAGCTCTAAACTTGATTTTTATAGTCTTTATCCAAAACCATGTTTAAAAATAACTTTTCTAAAATGAAATCTTTTATGAAAAACTAAATCAAGAGTGTGTGTGTATATGTACTTGAGCAATCCACCAACTACTCTATCCTTTACATTTTATCTAAAACAAAAATCTTATACCTAGACACAAGTCTTCATCTTCTTGAAGTCTTCACTTGAAGCCTTCTCATCTTCTTGACTTGGTCCAAACACCGTGCTAGCTCCAAAAACTTGACTTTAAATCCTTTATTGAAGCTATGCAACTATTAAGATCTTGATCATAAATCTGTCACTAATTAAACACAAGATCATTAGTAAACATAACTACATGAGTTGATCATCATCAAAACTAGAGTTATGGGCCTTTGGGCCAACAATCTCCCCCTTTTGATGATGACAAAACTCATGAAGTTATATATGCATGGATTAAAGTAAAGCTTCAAAGAAGCTCCCCCTTAACTCATGCATAACAAATAAACAATATAATATGGAAATGAAGCACATGACATGTATGCAAATCAAGGAGATAAAACAAAATCAAATTCTTTTTCTCCTATTTGCAAAACAAAACATATATGCATAAACATAAATCCTTTTTCACAAAACATGCATATAAATCCAAAATCTTTCTCCCCCTTTTTGTCAATCATCAACAAAGGGATTAAAGTAAAAATAAAATCATCAAATTTTTCTCCCCCTTTTTGTCATGAACAAAGAGATCAATAAGGGGTCAAATCAAATAATGTTTTTTTAATTAATTTTTCTTAAACAAAATTTTTAAAGGTATCAGAGCTTTAGTAAAACAAACAAATTTTAAGATACCAAATTGAAAATAATCATTATTGTAAATCATATTGATACCAATTGAAATTTAACAAATATGAAGTTGAAACATATTGATACCAATAGTAAACATAATGATCAAAAAAATTTTATTTTTCATCATAAACTTTGTGCTTTTAAAAATGTGAACCAATTGTAAGTTAAGCACATGAAAATCATATATATGTATGAAAAAAAATATACCAATTGAAATTGATACATACATATATAAGAAAACAAACTATGAGTATATACAAAAATTATCAATTTAGATACCAATTGAAAGAATCCAATGATACCAATTGAAATAACAATAAGATCAAGTGTATATCTCATATAACTACCACCCAATCATGGTTCAAGTTTTTAAATGATTTTCACATAAAGCATACATGAACATGATCGCCCATCCATCCTCCCATAGATGGTAGGGGTTTTCAAAAATTAGATTTGAAAATATTTTAGCATTGAAAATCGCTACCAAATGAAGAACAATAACTAGTTAAAATAATTTTTGAAAAACTAGTTAAAGATCCTTCAAAACATGAAATTAAAGCATATGTATTTCATGAATCATACCAAATACAAGAATTGACACTCGATCTATGAAGCTCAAAAATATGTTCATGAATCAAAGTCATGACAAAAGAAATAAAGTGTGAGTGTTCAAAAGTCATGTAAATAGCATTTTCATGAAAATAGACATTGAAGCTCAAAATGATCATAAGTCACAAAAAAAATCATTTTTCATTAAAACACTAATCTTCATGGTATATGTATAATTTATCCAAAACTAACAATACACACACATATCTCAAACATAAAAGAGTCTATCAAATGTATTTGCATGAAGGCAAGAGACTCACGGGTATACATGTATATTTATTAGATTTGAATTAAAAATACATATACATGAAGTAAAATCATAAAATTTGGCAAAGCATGTATAAATGGAAGAATCATCAAAACTAGTCTATACATATGCATATAGTGGGTACAAATGAGCATGAAGTGCAAACATATATAAATCACGTGTAACTCACTATTTGTATATGTATAATACAAGTTTTAATAAAAACTATATCTAAGCATGTTTTTACCACATGAAGCACATAAAACAAATAAAACATGATCATGCTAAAAATAAGCATGAACATAAAAAGTAGGAGTTTAGAGATTGTTACCAACTCCAAAGCTCCAAGTATGATGGTCTTTCCTACCAAAACTCCCTTGATAGCGGTGCTCCAAATATGTGTCCTTTTAGTTCAAGCAATCACTATCAAGGCACCAAATCTCTCACGTCTTGAGAGATCCCTCACCTACATCAAAAACACAAGGTGGGGGGTTTTGGTACCCATTTTCTTTTGGGTCCTTGAGGGTTAGCTTTGTAAGGCACCCAAACTTTTTTATTAGCAAAATTTAAAACATGCAACTTGTCAAAACAAAACTTTGCTAAATGGCCTTTGCGGCCACAATGTGTACATGTGTACACCTTAGGATGCTTATGTGTATGTGTATGATCGTGACGTGCAACATAAGCATATGCATGATGATGTGCATGAGAATGTGGAGCTTGTTTCTTTGAAAACATAGACTCCAATCTAGTATGGTTAAATGCACAAGAGTTCAAAGTTGAACTCAAACATTCCATTTTATTTTTCAAATCTTTAATCTCATTTTGATCAATAGAGGTGGTGGCATGTAAAGCATGATCAAAAGTCCTTTTCTTTTCAGAAACATTTTCTTTTTCTTTTTCTTTTTCAAAAATTTTTCTTTTTAAACAAGAGTTTTCTTGAAAAACAACTTCCTTTTGTTTTTCCACCAAATCAATTTTATCCTTCAAAATAGTGTTCCCTTCACACAAATCATTTAATTTAGACATAAGGGAAACATTTTCATTTTTCAAATCCTCTTTTTCTTTTTCTAAGCATGCAATCTTTTTTCTAAATGAATCTTGTTCTAAATGCATGCAATCAAATTTCTTTTTCAAATTTTTATTTTCCTTTTTAATCATGTCATATTTTTCAAGCAATAATTGACAAAATGTAGTAAGCTCATCATATGACATGTCCTCATCCTCGGATTCGGTAGTTACCTCAAGGGGGTTATCCCCTTGGACCATGTAGCACACATTGGAAGGGTCGCTTCCAACATCCGAGTCGCTCCCCGCATAGTATTAATTATTTTCGCCAAGGGAGATCAAAGTGTTCCAAACTACAAAAGCCAAATCAAAATTAGCAACCCTACATAAATAATCATCATTTAGGGTAGATCTTAAAGCATGTAGGGCTTTTGCATTAGCCTCAATATTCTTACCATTTAAACAATATGCATTATTAGTTGTGGCAAGATAAACATGAATGCCTAAGGCTTTGAGGTACAAGGACATCTTCACCTTCCATATATGGATGTTAACAATGTCAAACATGGGTGGTGACATGAAGTCCATGGTGTGTGTACAAAATATTGTGATTAGCCTAAAAATGAGGATCTTTAACTCTAGGTTGTTAGACCCAAATCAGAGTACCAAGCTCTGATACCGATTGAAGGTTCACCTAGAGGGGGGGTGAATAGGTGATGGTTAATCTAATGGTCACTTAATGCCAAATAATGCGGAAGCTAAAAGCAAATATGATCTTAACAAAATATTTAAACTAAACTCCACGTATAACACAAGAGTGTTGCCGAATTCACCGTGAAGGGCTCTGGACAAACTCCTCTAGATTCCCTTGAATGGGTTGAGGTGCCGCGTTGGCTCTCTTGGTTGAATACAAGTGTTAGCAAACAAACCCAAGCAAGTATATCAATAATGCACGCAATATATCAAGCATGTAAATGATAAAGTCAATAAGAGAGTGCAAGATATAAACAAAGAGACAAAGAGAGAGAGAGTGAGCAATCGCAAACACAAGGGATTTGTTTCGAGGTTCGAGCACCCTTGCTCTACATCCCCGCCTTCGACACACAAAGGATTTCCACTATGATCGATCCCAATGGACCACCCGGTGCCGCAACACCTACAACTCTCGAACTCCCTAGTCCGTACACACCGCAAGCCCACCGGCTCGCCGAGGCCGCACCTCAAACACGAGTTCGCACTCGAATCCGAAACACTGAGTCCACACTAGGACCCGAAACAATGCGAATACACACGTCCGCCTCCTCAAGGGAAAACAAATGAAGTCTTTGGTGATCACAACACTTTGATCGCCTAAAAACAATCTCACTACAACACTCCTATAAGATGAATAGCTCAATGGATGGCTCAAGTGTTTGTGTGAGAAAAATAAGGAAGAGAATGGTGGAGGAAAACTCAAAGAATCACTTTTAACACTCTTGATATAAACTCTCCTTTTGATTGGAAAAATTAGCTCTCAAATTTGTGGAGAAAAACCTCTGAAAAGAGTAGGAAAAACTGGCTCTAAAACTTCTCCAAAATCTTGTAGAAAACAAATGACCAAACCCCCAAATTTATAGGCTAAGAAAACTAGCCGTTGGGGTCTGTCAGACCTGTCGGTCAACCGCCCGGTCGACCGCCAACGGTCAAAAATCAGACCGTTGGAGCCTCCGGTCGACCGTCCGGTCGACCCAAAAGAACAGAGATCACTGCTCTCAGTTCCGGTCGACAGGGTCGGCAGACCGGCCATCTGCCAGGTCAAGGCGTGCACGTCGTGCACGTCAGTCGACCGAGCCGGTCGGCCGACTTCAGAATTAGTCGACTAGCAAGGTAGTAAGTCGACTATCTGAAGCCTGAAAACAATTTTTCTGGGATTTAAAACTAAGTCTTTTGGTTGAAATAAAATCCCATAAAATACTTAAAAATCTACAAAAATAGTTTTACCAATATTCTTTGATAAACAAACATGCTTGCACAAAATCAAGGCATGTTATAAGAGATTTGGACTATTTTTGTAATATGTAAATATTGGCTCAATTGAAAACTTGTATTTTCCAAAATCTTGTTTTTCCAAACTCCTTTAAATAAAAACTAGATATTTTGAACTCATTAAAGCATAGTGTGTATGGATATGATCCACTACACAAATAAGATGAAATATCTAAGTTTTTGACATTAAGCTCTAAACTTGATTTTTATAGTCTTTATCCAAAACCATGTTTAAAAACAACTTTTCTAAAATGAAATCTTTTATGAAAAACTAAATCAAGAGTGTGTGTGTATATGTACTTGAGCAATCCACCAACTACTCTATCCTTTACATTTTATCTAAAACAAAAATCTTATACCTAGACACAAGTCTTCATCTTCTTGAAGTCTTCACTTGAAGCCTTCTCATCTTCTTGACCTGGTCCAAACACCGTGCTAGCTCCAAAAACTTGACTTTAAATCCTTTGTTGAAGCTATGCACCTACTAAGATCTTGATCATAAATCTGTCACTAATTAAACACAAGATCATTAGTAAACATAACTACATGAGTTGATCATCATCAAAACTAGAGTGATGGGCCTTTGGGCCAACATCTATTGCTTGTGACAATTGGTGTTCGCTGACATAATTATTAATAAACTGTTGATGTATTATGACTGACTATAATCACCTGATTGTATATCTATATATATCATTATGATAGACACATGATTGTAACCAGTACCAGATTATGTACTAGGTTAGTGATAATGCTAGGATATACACCTAGACATCTGTTGTTTGTTACAGTTGTTTTACTTGTCTTGTACCTGTATTCTTATTCTTGCTATTGTTATCCAGTTGCTTATGTATCATGTTATTTGATTATCATATATCTGCAGTTATTCTTATTATTATTTTATGCACCTTGTTTATATGCCCGAGCTCTCCCCTTTACACACACACTCACTAGGTCGCTTTCTGACGACCCTGGATCTGCACGTCCAGATATTGGACGCTTGTTCTTTTGTGCAGATGTACGATGAGACTGTACGACTTGCGAGGAACCAGACTCTCTCTCTTTTGATTCTGGTATTCTTTCCTTTCTTTATTCCTGCTACTATTCTTTGTTTCCTATATATCACTCTTGGCTTCTATTCTGTTCCTTATTTCATTCCAGATCATGTGTAGTCTTTATATGTATTATTGCAGTGATCCTTGATTATTATGGTCTAGATTTATAGCTTGTTCAGGTTACTTTAGGCTTAGCGCTATACGTGAGGCATTTTCCTTGCGTATATGCGTCGCCGACTCGTGTCGCGTCTCCGCTCCAGCGTATTTTGGGAAGCGGGGCATGACATACACCATTACAACTGCCTACTTACCCCCTACCCAATAGATCAAGCCACATGTAATTCATTCAAACGAGCTATGCCGAACTCAAGCAACTGAAAGGGTGTGGAGTAAGTTCTTACAATGGTTGAACTTGGCTCCCAAACTACTTTGGTAAGCATGTCTGCCGGATTATCCTTCATGTAAATCTACTCAAGCACTAGATCGCATTTTCTGAGAATCTCTATAACACAGTGAAACATGACGTCAATGTGCTTCTTCCATGCATGATTGACCTAGGTCTTTGCCAAATAGATATCACTCATGTGTCACAATTTTTCTTCAACTGATTCTGTTTGATTCCCAAATCATCAAGTAACCATTGAAGCCAAATGCCTTCCTTTATAGCCTCTGTCACGGCCATATACTCAGCTTCTATTGTTAAACAAATGAAAGTAGAATGTAAAGTTGAGCACCAATTCGCCGATGCTTGGGACAATGTGAAGACATGTCCTGTTGTAGACTGACACTCATCAAGATTTCATGCATAATCGGAGTCAACATATCCCGTACGCTCTTACTTACCATTGGTATCCTTCTCAAATATCAATCAAACATCTATAGTACTTTTGATGTACCATAAAATCCACTTCACAGCCTCCTAATGATCCCTACTGATATTGTGCATGTACCTACTAGCCATACTGACCGCTTGTGACAAATCGGGCATTCTACACACCATAGCATACATCAAGTTACCCACTGTACTAGTATATGATATGTGAGACATATACTCATGTTTTTCAACTGTAATAGGAGACATAATAGCTTTAAGCTTGAAGTGAGGAGCCAACTGTGTTCTTACAAACTTCGTATCGCCGTTTATATTGAACTTCTGAAGTACTTTTTGCATATACCCCTTTTGAGAAAAGTGAAACTTGCCACTTCCCTGTCTCCTTCAATTTCCATGCCAACTACCTTCTTTACTTAGCCTAAATCTTTCATTTGAACTCGAAAGATAACTATTTCTTTAATCTCTCGATTACTGATCTACTCTTAAAAGCAATGAGCATATCATCAATGTATAGCAACAAAAAGATATACTCTCCACATGTAGCTTGCTGTAGTAAACATATGGGTCATATTTAATTCTTGTGTACTTCTTGCCAGGCATAAAGCTATCAAATCGCTTGTCGCCTCAGTGATTGCTTCAGACGATATAGCGATTTCTTCAACTTGCAAACCAGATTTTCTTTTCCCGCAGCTCTAAATACCACTAGTTGAGTAATAAAGATCTCCTCATCAAGCTCACAATGAAGAAAGGGTCTTTACATCGAGATGACCGGCTTCAAGTCGTATTGTGCCAACAATGCCAACAATATTCGAATGAAAAAGTGTTTTACAATAGGTGAGAAGACCTCATTGTAGCTAATACATTCTCTCTGTACTTAGCCTTTTTCTACAAACTTGGTCTTGTAGCGAACAATGGCTCCATCCTGAGATCTTTGCTTCTTAGCATAAACTCACTTGCAACCAGTAGCCTTTTTTCCCTTGGGCAATTCTGACAATTCCCAACTATCGTTCTTGTGAAGAGAGTTCATCTTTTTCAACATAACTTCCTTCCACATCTCTGACTCAGAACTCATTTCTACTTCTCTATAAGAATATGGAATAGCATCTTCAATAACTGGTAGTGTATAGGCCACAATCATATTTGTAGTGAGCCATGCAGGCTTCTTTGGGTTTCTTCTAACTCGTCCACTAGCAACAGAATCTTAGAACTGACCCATGACCTATTCTTGATTTCCAGTGTCTTCAGTACCCTCATTAGCTACATGATTCTAATCTTGTGTTACTGTAGGTGGAATCTCAAACGATACTGAACTACCTGGAGTAGTACACTCTCCACCTGTTACGATACCTATGTAGTCTTCTTACTCTCCAGAGTTGGTAGGTTTCATCATTGAAGCGTCATCATATGTGATGTCCATGCTCAAAATTATCTTCTTGTCTTTCGGATCCCATATCTTGTATCCTTTTAACACCACTTTTGAACACCAAAAATAAACCTTTTTTTCACTATAATATCTAATTTATCTTCTATCACGCCCCACTTCTCAAAATGTACTGTAGTGGGAGCATGATGAGAGTCGGCGATATATATGCGCAAGAAAAATACCCCACTTATACCCGCTAAGCCTCAGTACAGGGAATAAACACAATATTTATAAAATAAATTCAGTTTAAATAAGTATAAGAATACCTGTAAAATGGTCAGTGATCATGATCGATATGAAAACAAGAATAGATAAAGAAGCAGAGACACAATAATAAGATACGCATGAATATCTCAGAAAATATCAAGTACTACGAAATCTTTAAGCTCCAACATGAGGAAGCAACCTCAGGGTCGTCAGAAAGCAACCTAGTGAGTGATAAAATGAGGAAAGCAGTATAGTATACTATAATAGTAATTAATATTATGATAATAAATAATATATGATTTAAAGAACGATAATACATTATAATTATACTAACAATTGATATATTACAAATATTATACTTGCATTATAATATTATTAATACCTAGCATGTTACAATGGTGCTACCTTCTACAATATTATATGATACATGATTAAAACAATAATGATGTCACTCGAGGAAAGTTTTATATATATCAACTAACATTACATTATTTTTTGATCATTAAATCATTTATTCCATTAACATGTTATTATTATCAAAATGGGTGATAAGACACATAATTTGGTTATATACTAAATATATCAATTTATTTGACTAGCGTGTATCAAATCTTAATTATTTCATATTTATTATTTAAACTAATAGTAACAATAGCCTGACTATATCAATAATTAATATGAATATTTATACACGAAATAAACAGAAAACACATGAAATAAATAGATCATACTATAATGTTTGTGGTTATATAAGAACAATGTGTCTACTGAAAATACATGAAGAACATACATATATAATAACATGATAATAAACAAGATCATCTGATATTTAACACCATATATACAGACATGATACCATGCAGGTGGTGAGCAATATATTATAATTATACAATAATAACAATCAATATCACTTGATATTTTAGTCAATCTCTTCCAGTTCTCATACCACTGGCAGTCCATGCTGAAGCCCGTACTCTACTCTAACTCATCCAAATATGGCATACATGTACTACAATCTGAATGAAAGAGTGACCAAATAACAAGCGTTCCTTTCATCATCATTATTTATGCCATTTTATTATGTTTATTGGAATTCAATGGTTAAGGAGCTCTAGTCAGGTGGGTGTATCCCATGCATACCTAGGATCACGACCTTAAATAGTCTCCTAGCTACTGAGACCAGGGCCCTCTGGTAAGAGAGGAGCAAAAAACAAAAAACAGGAAGCTCCATGAGCTGTATACAGTCGGTAGCCAATATACCACGTCCTCTGCAGTGGGACAAGTATGGATCCAAGAACATCCACCTGACAAGACCTAGTCAACTGCCAAGTTTCTCCCAATCTCATATTATATTTATTATATTTAACTATATAGTAACTGAAATACACCTAGAGGGGGGTGAATAGGTGTTTTGCTAATCAAATGCTATTTTAAAACTATTTATGATGAAATATGCAAATGGTCACTCAAAATAAGAATTGAAGTCGAATTCCTCGTGAAGGGCTCTAGAACTTCTCCTCTTTGATTCCTCTAGATAATGAGCTGGGTGCTCAATTGCCTCCTTATTGAGATGAGTATAGACCGATAGTAAAAGTGATGAATGAAATAAAAATAATAAAATTAAGCAAGATAAACAACTACACAAGTATGAAATGTAAAAAATAATACAGAGCAAGACACAAGCAATCACAAACACAAGGGATTTGTTTCGAGGTTCGAGCCACCGCTCTACATCCCCGCCTTCACCACTATAAAGGATTTCACTATCCTCTAAGGGATCCTCCACAAAGGGATTACAAGTTGGTCCACACAAGACCGAAGTACACAACTCCACCAACTCAACCCGCTACACAAGAGGTAGTACAAAGCCAATTAAGGTTACAAAGCTCTTGGTGATCCAATAAGATCACAAACACTTTCTCTTATAACTTCATATAGAGTAGGATGTGAAGTGTAGCTCAAGAAGTTTAAGTAAGAGAATTAATTCAGTTAGAAATATATGAAGAGCTTTAAAAACAACTGAAAATAGCTTTGGAAAGAAGGAACTTGAAGATTGGAAACTAGAAAATCTTTTCTCTTTTGAAATAAACTTGAAGATTTGTAAACTTGTGTAAACTTGTTATTCTAAAATCAAAACCAATGACCTATATATCTACAATGAATAAATATCATTTGTAAATCATACCAGGTCATTTGGGGTGTGTTTAGACACTTGGAAACAAAAAATGCCCGTTGGAATCCACTAAAAATAAAATAGATTCAAAAATTAGCCATTATAGCTGTTGGCCCAGAGGCCTTCCACTCTAGTTTTGATGATGATGAACTCATGTAGTTATGTTTACTAATAATCTTGTGATGTTTAGTTTTAGATCATTAACCAAGATGTTAGTTGGTGATTAGCTTCAATAAAGGAGTTTTGAAGCCTTTCACATGGTAATTCAAGAGCCCGAGCATAAAGATCATACATAGCACTCGTTGGAGTCTAGCTCGGTGGATCACGAAGTTTTGGATCGAGTCGGCTTGGAGACGGCGCTCTACAAGAAGACTTAAGTATCCTAATTTAGTTTGTGTTTTAGATCCATATGTAAAGATTAGATAGTTGATATGCTCAAGTTCACAGTACACACACGTTTCATGTTTTGGATATTGGTTTTTCGATTTTTGGATTAATCGATATTGATTTTCATGAATAGATAGTATCAATACAAGTTTACTTTGTTTAAGTGTATATTATATATATTCTATATACATGTAAGCTTAATTTCCTAGACAAACTTATGTTGAGATGCCTATTCATGAGGTTTGGTGTTTTATGTTTTAACAAAACATATTTTAGGAAATAAAGAAAAAACTATGATATGTATATGTTTCATGTATATTGGATTTCCATCCATATGCATCATACCTCAAATTGTTTAAATATCATGTTTTTGTATTAGGATGAGTTTTGAAAAAAATCAGATTTCCTATTGAAAAATCCAAGTTTGGAAAAATACAGTTTTTGATTTTCGGTAATTTTTTCCATAACACAAAAATGATTTAAAATGTTTGATATTTGTGTTGAAATTTTTATCATATGTATATATATCATATATAAAGTTAGAAAATATTTTTGTGGATTTTTAGAAGTTTTATGGGATTTATTAGATTTATTTTTAACTTAGTTTTCTGACCCAGAACCCAGCCTGCCAGGCTCTGGCGGTCGACCGGCCAGGTCGACCGGACCCAGAGTCGGTCGACCGACGTGCACAAGCTTGTGCACGTTGGCCAGGTTCAAGGCACGGTCGACCGAGCGGTCGACCGGCCAGAGAGCTTTGCTCTCTGGTCTTGGGCGGTCGACCGGGCGGTCGACCGGCTTCTTCCAACGGTCAAAAATATGACCGTTGACGGTCGACCGGTCGGTCGACCGCCAGCCGCCAGAGCTGCCAGTTCAGCTCCAACGGCTAGTTTCCAATGGGGCTTTAAATACCCCATTTGTATGAGTTTTTCTCCAAGATTTTTAGAGCAAAAAATTTCTACTCTCTAGTATTTATTTCAGCAAGTTTTCAAAAGGTTTTTGGTGCTTAAAGGGATCATCTCTATTTGTTTTAAAAAGGGTTTTGAAAATTTAAGAAAAAGAAAAGCTTTGGATTGGGTTTTTGATCTTCATTGTATTCTTATTCTAGTTATTTTCCCAATAGTTTTCTTTGAGTTTTTGATTTTCAAACACTTGTTTTCCACTTGAGCTATATCACTCTATCCTATTCTATAGGATCATTTATTTGTGGGAAAAGGATTGGTTTGTGGTTGAGATATACCACCTTGTTGTAAACCTTTCTTTGTGGTTGCTCCCTCTTTGGTAGAGGTTGAGGTTGTGATTTACTCCCTCTTGGTGAGATGGAGTTGAATTGTGCTTGTATCCCTCTTCGGTAGAGGTGAATTTGGTGGAGTTCGGTACTCTGGTCTTCGGTAGACCATTTGTATTGCCTCGATGGAGGTTGTATTGGTTGAGAGAGGAGTTTGGTACTCCTAGTGGATTGGAAATCCTTCTCGGTGAAGGCGGGGACGTAGAGCTCGGTACTCGAACCTCGAAACACATCTTCTTGTTTGCGTTTGATCGATTGGCTCTCAACTCTCTCTCTTTTATTTGTGTAATGCATCATTCATATTGTCATATCTTATATGCTTGTGTTGCGCCTTGCATTGATTCATATTGCTTATTCCTATATGCTTGGTTGTGTTTGCTTGTGTGCCTCACTTGTGCTTAACCACGAGAGCTTCATATAGCGCCTCAACTCTTATTCAGAGGAATCAAGAGGAGTTAGTCCAGAGCCCTTCACGGGGAATTCGGCTACACTCGTTAGTTGCACTAAGTGTAGTTGCAATTAGTTTTGTAATTCCGCATTTAGTTTTTAGATTAGCACTATCACCTATTAACCCCCCTCTAGGTGATTTTAATTGGAATCAGAGCCTACGCTCCTGATATTTAGGTTTAACCACCTAGGAGTGAGATCTTAGTTTGCTAATCTTCATTTGCATTTGCACACATATAGTTTGCACTCATGGATAGCCCTCCTATGTTTGATATTTCTAGACTTGATATTTGGAAGGCCAAGATGAGTTATCATTTGAAAGCCCTAGGACATGAAGTTTATCAAGCCATTACCAAGGAATCTTACCCCAATGATAGAAAACATAAAAAGGGAAATACATTAGCCCTTAAAGCACTTAGAGCATCTCTTGATAAAGATTTATTACATGTGTTTGCTCACTATGATTCGGCTTTTACAGTATGGAGCATTTTAACTTCTCCCGAGCTACCAAAGATCATCGATAAGATGAGGAGATCTAGGAGAGACAAGTCCGACGAGCGTTGCCTCATGGTCCAAGGGAATGACTCCCTTGAGGTACAATTGGAATCTCAACTAGATGCTAGCACTAGTTCCTATTGCTATGGTTGTTTAGAAGTTCAAACCTTAAATATAGAACTTGCTACAAAGTTTGAAATTTTTTTGGAAAAACATGATCTTTTGAAAAAGAAGACTTTTGAACTAAAATAAGAATATGAGGATTTGTGTTCAAGATTTGATTTAATTTTGCAAGAGAAGGAAGAGATTTGTAGTGAACATGACTCACTTAAATCTCAACTAGACCTTGCCATAAAGGAAAATGAATTTTTGAAAAGTAAAATTGATTGTGATGATGTTGTGAAAAATAATGAGGTCTTATCTTCAAAACTAGATTTTTATTTTAAAGGACAATCATTCTTTGAAAAATGAAATTGAGTTTATTTCAAAAGAATTAGAATTAGTTTTAAACAAAAATAAATCTTTGCAAAATGATATAGATTCACATGTTTGCCATGCTAGTGTAGCCTCACCTAGCACATCTATTGCATGCTCCACTTTATCTTCAAGTATTGAAAATGATATAAATGTTTTGAAGAAAAGTGTTGATTGTTTGGGCTCCACTTTGAGCCATTGTGTTGTGAGTCATACACGGTTGGAATATTTGTTTCGAAAGAAACAAGTTCCTATTATGCATGCACACCATACACGGCATACACATGCTACTCACGGTCACAACTTTCACACTATGTATGCACATGTGTACACATGTACACATTGTGGACGAAAGGGCCACCTTGCTAAATTTTGTTATGATCGTATACATGATGTTAATTTAGCAACTAATTTTGTTTGGGTTAGGAAAGGTTCTAACCCCTATGGACCCAAAAGGAAATGGGTACCAAAGACCACCCTTATTGTATTTGATGTAGGTGTGGGCTCTCACATGACGTGAGAGTGGCGGTACCTTGAGATGGATGCGTTCCGTGCTTCATGAGGATTATTTGGATGCATCACTTTCAAGGGAAAATTGGTAGGAAGACCACCTTGATTTGGAGAACTAGAGAGTTGCCTTCATCGGTTTTTGTATCAATCTCTAACTCCCGTTTATATTTGCATGCTTTTCATGTTCATTGTTTATAACATGTTTTGATGTTTATTGATTTTATGATTATGCCATGTTAGTTAGATTAGTGATATACATGTTAGTTATTTGAGACAACCATGTTTAATATGGACTTATATCATTGTGTTCTCACTTTGTTTTAAACAAATATGTATGTCCTAGATCTAATGCATATGCATATACATAATGATCATATGGATGTTTATGATTTTGTTTTGATGCTTCATATTTTGATGCCATGATTATTAGACCATTGACATGCATGTATAGCTTTTGAGATCACCCATGTTCATATGGATCATTCTTTGTGTTCTCACATAAGTTTAGCTATTATGTATATCATAACTCTAATAGCATGTGGATTTACATAATGATTGTATTTATGTTTATCTTGTTGACTTATGTCTTGCTTTTATGCTTCTTGATTTGATTACATGTTTAAATGTTAGTTTTCATTAAAACTAGGACATATACTTGTACATTTAGTGGGCCACAAATAGATCCTTATATGTTTGTGCTTAAACGCTCATTTGTACCCATTAGATGTGCTAGTATAGTCTAGTTTTGATGATTCATGCATATTAACTTGTATTCCCCATTTTGGATATGTTTTATGATCATGCGTTTTCGTTTCATGTATATGTTTATTTTGCCAAACTTTAAGATATACATGTATACCCCTTGAGCTATTTACTTTTCATGCAAATCTTTATTATGGACTCAAATTGTATTTAAGGATATGTATGTATACTTCCTGTGTTGTCAAAACATACATATGCCTAATGAAAATTTAGTTTTTCATGTTTTCAATGTTTAAAGGAATATAAATTGAGCTTATTGTCTATCTTCAATGATTATGATCTTCACATCTTGTTTGTACACTCATCTTTATAGTTTACTCATGTTTTATTTTCATGAGTCATATTTATGCTTCATTGACTTAGAGTGTTGGCTATCGTGTGAATTTCATGTTTCTTGAAAAATAATTTTATTTTATTCCTTACTTGAAGGATTTCGTACTAGTTTACAAGTTTTTCCATTTAACTAGTTGGGGGATTCTTCGTTTTGGTAGATGTTTTCAAACATACACTATTTTTCAAACCTATTTTTGAAAACCCCTACCTTCCACGGGTGGTTGGATGGGCGACCATGCCTTGTATGTTTTATATTGAAAATCTATTTAAACATGAGCATGAAATGGGTGGTAGGTAATATGAGATATACATTTGATATTATTGTTATTTCAATTGGTATCATTGGATTCTTTCAATTGATATCAATATTGACATTTCTTGTATACTCATATATATTTTTATGTATGTATGCTTTCACTTCAAATTGTATCAATTTAGATTGGTATCTAATTTTTCATACATATATATGTTTATGCTAAAGCTTTAATTTTTAATGACCATCATGTTTCAATTGATTAGTTTTCAATTGATATTTTAAACACAAGCTTATGCATCTTTTTAGTTGGTATTTCATAAAGGGGGAGAAAATTAGTATTTTTATCTTTCGATTGGTATTTTGTTTACCGTTGATTTCTACTCCCATACTTTATGATGAAAAATGATTGAAAAATGAATAATTGATTTTATTTTGGTATCATATGTTCTAAATGACAAATATTCACAATTGGTATCAAGATGTTTATTTGAATACTTTCAATTGATATCAAGATTTTATTTGTTTTCTCACATTTGGTATCAATGCTTTATTTACTTTTAATTGGTATATGTTCACTTTCAATTGGTATCAATATGTACTACATTGACACATTTTTAATTGGTATCATTATTGATTGCACCCCTTATTGATATCATTTTTTTGGACAAAAAGGGGGAGAACCTTTTTTTTGATTTTGACCCCTTTGTTGATGATTGACAAAAAGGGGGAGAATTATTTGAGTTTATATGCATGTTTTGTTTATCTAGAAACATAGTTTTTACTAGTTTGTTGTTTAATTGGTATCAAGAGCATGTTTTTGTATTTGGCTTCAAAAGCTTGTTTTATGCATGTCTATGCATTATCATGTTTAATATTCCTTGTATATTTTATTGTTTATTGCTATGCATGAGTTAAGGGGGAGCTTCTTTGAAGCTTAACTTTAATCCATGCATATATGACTCCATGAGTTTTGTCATCATCAAAAAGGGGGAGATTGTTGGCCCAGAGGCCTTCCACTCTAGTTTTGATGATGATTAACTCATGTAGTTATGTTTACTAATAATCTTGTGATGTTTAGTTTCAGATCATTAACCAAGATGTTAGTTGGTGATTAGCTTCAACAAAGGAGTTTTGAAGCCTTTCACATGGTGATTCAAGAGCCCGAGCATAAAGATTAGACATAGCACTCGTTGGAGTCTAGCTCGGTGGATCACGAAGTTTTGGATCGAGTCGGCTTGGAGACGGCGCTCTACAAGAAGACTTAGGTATCCTATTTTAGTTTTTGTTTTAGATCCATATGTAAAGATTAGATAGTTGATATGCTCAAGTTCACAATACACACACGTTTCATGTTTTGGATATTGGTTTTTCGGTTTTTGGTTTAACCGATATTGGTTTTCATGAATAGATAGTACCAATACAAGTTTACTTTGTTTAAGTGTATATTAGATAAATTTTATATACATGTAAGCTTAATTTCCTAGACAAACTTATGTTGAGATGCCTATTCATGAGGTTTGGTGTTTTGTATTTTTAACAAAACATATTTTTGGAAATAAAGACAAAAACTATGATATGTATATGTTTCATGTATATTGGATTTCTATCCATATGCATCATGCTTCAAATTATTTAAATATCATGTTTTTGTATTTGGATGAGTTTTGGAAAAGTCAGATTTTCTATTGAAAAATCCAAGTTTGGAAAAATACAGTTTTTGGTTTTCGGTAATTTTTTCCATAACACCAAAATGGTTTAAAATGTTTGATATTTGTGTTGAAATTTTTATCACATGTTTATATATCATATATAAAGTTAGAAACTATTTTTGTGGATTTTTAGAAGTTTTATGAGATTTATTAGATTTATTTTTAACTCAGTTTTCTGACCCAGAACCCAGCCTACCAGGCTCTGGCGGTCGACCGGCCCGGTCGACCGGACCCGGAGTCGGTCGATCGGTCGGTCGACCGACGTGCACAAGCTTGTGCACGTTGGCCAGGTTCAACTTGTGCACGTTGGCCAAGTTCAAGGCACGGTCGACCAAGCGGTCAACCGGCCAGAGAGCTTTGCTCTCTGGCCTTGGGCGGTCGACCGGGCGGTCGACCGGCTTCTTCCAACGGTCAAAAATATGACCGTTGGCGGTCGACCGGCCGGTCAATCGCCAGCCGCCAGAGCTGCCAGTTCAGCTCCAACGGCTAGTTTTCCAATGGGGCTTTAAATACCCCATTTGTATGGGTTTTTCTCCAAGATTTTTAGAGCCAAAAATTTCTACTCTCTAGTGTTTATTTCAGCAAGTTTTTAAAAGGTTTTTGGTGCTTAAAGAGATCATCTCTATTTGTTTCAAGAAGGGTTTTGAAAATTCAAGAAAAAGAAAAGCTTTGGGATTGGGTTTTTGATCTTCATTGTATTCTTATTCTAGTTATTTTCCCAATAGTTTTCTTTGAGTTTTTGATTTCCAAACACTTGTTTTCCACTTGAGCTATATTACTCTATCCTATTCTATAGGATCATTTATTTGTGGGAAAAGGAATTGGTTTGTGGTTGAGATATACCACCTTGTTGTAAACCTTTCTTTGTGGTTGCTCCCTCTTTGGTAGAGGTTAAGGTTGTGGTTTACTCCCTCTTGGTGAGGTGGAGTTGAATTATGCTTGTATCCCTCTTCGGTAGAGGTGGATTTGGTGGAGTTCGGTACTCCGGTCTTCGGTAGACCATTTGTATTGCCTCGGTGGAGGTTGTATTGGTTGAGAGAGGAGTTTGGTACTCCTAGTGGATTGGAAATCCTTCTCGGTGAAGGCGGGGACGTAGAGCTCGGTGCTCGAACCTCGAAACACATCTTCTTGTTTGTATTTGATCGATTGGCTCTCAACTCTCTCTCTTTTATTTGTGTATTGCATCATTCATATTGTCATATCTTATATGCTTGTGTTGTGCCTTGCATTGATTCATATTGCTTATTCCTATATGCTTGGTTGTGTTTGCTTGTGTGCCTCACTTGTGCTTAACCACGAGAGCTTCATATAGCGCATCAACTCTTATTCAGAGGAATCAAGAGGAGTTAGTCCAGAGCTCTTCACGGGGAATTCGGCTACACTCGTTGGTTGCACTAAGTGTAGTTGCAATTAGTTTTGTAATTCCGCATTTAGTTTTTAGATTAGCACTATCACCTATTCACCCCCCCTCTAGGTGATTTTAATTGGAATCAGAGCCTACGCTCCTGATATTTAGGTTTAACCACCTAGGAGTGAGATCTTAGTTTGCTAATCTTCATTTGCATTTGCACACATATAGTTTGCACTCATGGATAGCCCTTCTATGTTTGATATTTCTAGACTTGATATTTGGAAGGCCAAGATGAGTTATCATTTGAAAGCCCTAGGACATAAAGTTTATCAAGCCATTACCAAGGAATCTTACCCCAATGATAGCAAACATAAAAAGGCCAATGCGTTAGCCCTTAAAGCACTTAGAGCATCTCTTGATAAAGATTTATTACATGTGTTTGCTCACTATGATTCGGCATTTGCAGTATGGAGCATTTTAACTTCTCCCGAGCTACCAAAGATCATCGATAAGATGAGGAGATCTAGGAGAGACAAGTTACGAGTGTTGCCTCATGGTCCAAGGGAATGACTCCCTTGAGGTACAATCGGAATCTCAACTAGATGCTAGCACTAGTTCCTATTGCTATGGTTGTTTAGAAGTTCAAACCTTAAATATAGAACTTGCTACAAAGTTTGAAATTTTTTTTTGGAAAAACATGATCTTTTGAAAAAGAAGACTTTTGAACTAAAATAAGAATATGAGGATTTGTGTTCAAGATTTGATTTAATTTTGCAAGAGAAGAAAGAGATTTGTAGTGAACATGACTCACTTAAATCTCAACTAGACCTTGTCATAAAGGAAAATAAATTTTTGAAAAGTACAATTGATTGTGATGATGTTGTGAAAAATAATGAGGTCTTAACTTCAAAATTAGATTTTTATTTTAAAGGACAATCATTCTTTGAAAAATGAAATTGAGTTTATTTCAAAAGAATTAGAATTAGTTTTAAAAAAAAATAAATCTTTGCAAAATGATATAGATTCACATGTTTGCCATGCTAGTGTAGCCTCACCTAGCACATCTATTGCATGCTCCACTTTATCTTCAAGTATTGAAAATGATATAAATGTTTTGAAGAAAAGTGTTGATTGTTTGGGCTCCACTTTGAGCCATTGTGTTGTGAGTCATACACGGTTGGAATCTTTGTTTCGAAAGAAACATGTTCCTATTATGCATGCACACCATACACGGCATACACATGCTACTCACGGTCACAACTTTCACACTATGTATGCACATGTGTACACATGTACACATTGTGGACGAAAGGGCCACCTTGCTAAATTTTGTTATGATCGTATACATGATGTTAATTTAGCAACTAATTTTGTTTGGGTTAGGAAAGGTTCTAACCCCTATGGACCCAAAAGGAAATGGGTACCAAAGACCACCCTTATTGTATTTGATGTAGGTGTGGGCTCTCACATGACGTGAGAGTGGCGGTACCTTGAGATGGATGCGTTCCGTGCTTCATGAGGATTATTTGGATGCATCACTTTCAAGGGAAAATTGGTAGGAATACCACCTTAATTTGGAGAACTAGAGAGTTGCCTTCATCGGTTTTGTATCAATCTCTAACTTCCGTTTATATTTGCATGCTTTTCTTGTTCGTTGTTTATAACATGTTTTGATGTTTATTGATTATTATGATTATGCCATGTTAGTTAGATTAGTGATATACATGTTAGTTATTTGAGACACCCATGTTTAATATGGACTTATATCATTGTGTTCTCACTTTGTTTTAAACAAATATGTATGTCCTAGATCTAATGCATATGCATATACATAATGATCATATGGATGTTTATGATTTTTGTTTTGATGCTTCATATTTTGATGCCATGATTATTAGACCATTGACATGCATGTATAGCTTTTGAGATCACCCATGTTCATATGGATCATTCTTTGTGTTCTCACATAAGTTTAGCTATTATGTATATCATAACTCTAATAGCATGTGGATTTACATAATGATTGTATTTATGTTTATCTTGTTGACTTATGTCTTGCTTTTATGCTTCATGATTTGATTACATGTTTAAATGTTAGTTTTCATTAAAACTAGGACATATACTTGTACATTTAGTGGGCCACAAATAGATCCTTATATGTTTGTGCTTAAACGCTCATTTGTACCCATTAGATGTGCTAGTATAGTCTAGTTTTGATGATTCATGCATATTAACTTGTATTCCCCATTTTGGATATGTTTTATGATCATGCGTTTTCGTTTCATGTATATGTTTATTTTGCCAAAATTTAAGATATACATGTATACCCCTTGAGCCATTTGCTTTTCATGCAAATCTTTATTATGGACTCAAATTGTATTTAAGGATATGTATGTATACTTCCTGTGTTGTCAAAACATACATATGCCTAATGAAAATTTAGTTTTTCATGTTTTCAATGTTTAAAGGAATATAAATTGAGCTTATTGTCTATCTTCAATGATTATGATCTTCACATCTTGTTTGTACACTCATCTTTATAGTTTACTCATGTTTTCTTTTCATGAGTCATATTTATGCTTCATTGACTTAGAGTGTTGGCTATCGTGTGAATTTCATGTTTCTTGAAAAATAATTTTGTTTTATTCCTTACTTGAAGGATTTCGTACTAGTTTACAAGTTTTTCCATTTAACTAGTTGGAGGATTCTTCGTTTTGGTAGATGTTTTCAAACATACACTATTTTTCAAACCTATTTTTGAAAACCCCTACCTTCCACGGGCGGTTGGATGGGCGACCATGCCTTGTATGTTTTATATTGAAAATCTATTTAAACATGAGCATGAAATGGGTGGTAGGTAATATGAGATATACATTTGATATTATTGTTGTTTCAATTGGTATCATTGGATTCTTTCAATTGATATCAATATTGACATTTCTTGTATACTCATATATATTTTTATGTATGTATGCTTTCACTTCAAATTGTATCAATTTAGATTGGTATCTAATTTTTCATACATATATATGTTTATGCTAAAGCTTTAATTTTTAATGACCATCATGTTTCAATTGATTAGTTTTCAATTGATATTTTAAACACAAGCTTATGCATCTTTTTAGTTGGTATTTCATAAAGGGGGAGAAAATTAGTATTTTTATCTTTCGATTGGTATTTTGTTTACCGTTGATTTCTACTCCCATACTTTATGATGAAAAATGATTGAAAAATGAATAATTGATTTTATTTTGGTATCATATGTTCTAAATGACAAATATTCACAATTGGTATCAAGATGTTTATTTGAATACTTTCAATTGATATCAAGATTTTATTTGTTTTCTCACATTTGGTATCAATGCTTTATTTACTTTTAATTGGTATATGTTCACTTTCAATTGGTATCAATATGTACTACATTGACACATTTTTAATTGGTATCATTATTGATTGCACCCCTTATTGATATCATTTTTTTGGACAAAAATGGGGAGAACCTTTTTTTTGATTTTGACCCCTTTGTTGATGATTGACAAAAAGGGGGAGAATTATTTGAGTTTATATGCATGTTTTGTTTATCTAGAAACATAGTTTTTACTAGTTTGTTGTTTTAATTGGTATCAAGAGCATGTTTTTGTATTTGGCTTCAAAAGCTTGTTTTATGCATGTCTATGCATTATCATGTTTAATATTCCTTGTATATTTTATTGTTTATTGCTATGCATGAGTTAAGGGGGAGCTTCTTTGAAGCTTAACTTTAATCCATGCATATATGACTCCATGAGTTTTGTCATCATCAAAAAGGGGGAGATTGTTGGCCCAGAGGCCTTCCACTCTAGTTTTGATGATGATTAACTCATGTAGTTATGTTTACTAATAATCTTGTGATGTTTAGTTTCAGATCATTAACCAAGATGTTAGTTGGTGATTAGCTTCAACAAAAGAGTTTTGAAGCCTTTCACATGGTGATTTAAGAGCCCGAGCATAAAGAACATACATAGCACTCGTTGGAGTCTAGCTCGGTGGATCACGAAGTTTTGGATCGAGTCGGCTTGGAGACGGCGCTCTACAAGAAGACTTAGGTATCCTATTTTAGTTTTTGTTTTAGATCCATATGTAAAGATTAGATAGTTGATATGCTCAAGTTCACAATACACACACGTTTCATGTTTTGGATATTGGTTTTTCGGTTTTTGGTTTAACCGATATTGGTTTTCATGAATAGATAGTACCAATACAAGTTTACTTTGTTTAAGTGTATATTAGATAAATTTTATATACATGTAAGCTTAATTTCCTAGACAAACTTATGTTGAGATGCCTATTCATGAGGTTTGGTGTTTTGTGTTTTTAACAAAACATATTTTTGAAAATAAAGACAAAAACTATGATATGTATATGTTTCATGTATATTGGATTTCCATCCATATGCATCATGCTTCAAATTATTTAAATATCATGTTTTTGTATTTGGATGAGTTTTGGAAAAGTCAGATTTTCTATTGAAAAATCCAAGTTTGGAAAAATACAGTTTTTGGTTTTCGGTAATTTTTTCCATAACACCAAAATGGTTTAAAATGTTTGATATTTGTGTTGAAATTTTCATCACATGTTTATATATCATATATAAAGTTAGAAACTATTTTTGTGGATTTTTAGAAGTTTTATGAGATTTATTAGATTTATTTTTAACTCAGTTTTCTGACCCAGAACCCAGCCTACCAGGCTCTGGCGGTCGACCGGCCCGGTCGACCGGACCCGGAGTCGGTCGATCGGTCGGTCGACCGACGTGCACAAGCTTGTGCACGTTGGCCAGGTTCAACTTGTGCACGTTGGCCAGGTTCAAGGCACGGTCGACCAAGCGATCAACCGGCCAGAGAGCTTTGCTCTCTGGCCTTGGGCGGTCGACCGGGCGGTCGACCGGCTTCTTCCAACGGTCAAAAATATGACCGTTGGCGGTCGACCGGCCGGTCGATCGCCAGCCGCCGGAGCTGCCAGTTCAGCTCCAACGGCTAGTTTTCCAATGGGGCTTTAAATACCCCATTTGTATCGGTTTTTCTCCAAGATTTTTAGAGCCTAAAATTTCTACTCTCTAGTGTTTATTTCAGCAAGTTTTCAAAAGGTTTTTGGTGCTTAAAGAGATCATCTCTATTTGTTTCAAGAAGGGTTTTGAAAATTCAAGAAAAAGAAAAGCTTTGGGATTGGGTTTTTGATCTTCATTGTATTCTTATTCTAGTTATTTTCCCAATAGTTTTCTTTGAGTTTTTGATTTCCAAACACTTGTTTTCCACTTGAGCTATATTACTCTATCCTATTCTATAGGATCATTTATTTGTGGGAAAAGGAATTGGTTTGTGGTTGAGATATACCACCTTGTTGTAAACCTTTCTTTGTGGTTGCTCCCTCTTTGGTAGAGGTTAAGGTTGTGGTTTACTCCCTCTTGGTGAGGTGGAGTTGAATTGTTCTTGTATCCCTCTTCGGTAGAGGTGGATTTGGTGGAGTTCGGTACTCTGGTCTTCGGTAGACCATTTGTATTGCCTCGGTGGAGGTTGTATTGGTTGAGAGAGGAGTTTGGTACTCCTAGTGGATTGGAAATCCTTCTCGGTGAAGGCGGGGACGTAGAGCTCGGTGCTCGAACCTCGAAACACATCTTCTTGTTTGCCTTTGATCGATTGACTCTCAACTCTCTCTCTTTTATTTGTGTATTGCATCATTCATATTGTCATATCTTATATGCTTGTGTTGTGCCTTGCATTGATTCATATTGCTTATTCCTATATGCTTGGTTGTGTTTGCTTGTGTGCCTCACTTGTGCTTAACCACGAGAGCTTCATATAGCGCATCAACTCTTATTCAGAGGAATCAAGAGGAGTTAGTCCAGAGCCCTTCACGGGGAATTCGGCTACACTCGTTAGTTGCACTAAGTGTAGTTGCAATTAGTTTTGTAATTCCGTATTTAGTTTTTAGATTAGCACTATCACCTATTCACCCCCCATCTAGGTGATTTTAATTGGTATCAGAGCCTACGCTCCTGATATTTAGGTTTAACCACCTAGGAGTGAGATCTTAGTTTGCTAATCTTCATTTGCATTTGCACACATATAGTTTGCACTCATGGATAGCCCTTCTATGTTTGATATTTCTAGACTTGATATTTGGAAGGCCAAGATGAGTTATCATTTGAAAGCCCTAGGACATAAAATTTATCAAGCCATTACCAAGGAATCTTACCCCAATGATAGAAAACATAAAAAGGCCAATGCGTTAGCCCTTAAAGCACTTAGAGCATCTCTTGATAAAGATTTATTACATGTGTTTGCTCACTATGATTCGGCTTTTGCAGTATGGAGCATTTTAACTTCTCCCGAGCTACCAAAGATCATCGATAAGATGAGGAGATCTAGGAGAGACAAGTTACGAGCGTTGCCTCATGGTCCAAGGGAATGACTCCCTTGAGGTACAATCGGAATCTCAACTAGATGCTAGCACAAGTTCCTATTGCTATGGTTGTTTAGAAGTTCAAACCTTAAATATAGAACTTGCTACAAAGTTTGAATTTTTTTGGAAAAACATGATCTTTTGAAAAAGAAGACTTTTGAACTAAAATAAGAATATGAGGATTTGTGTTCAAGATTTGATTTAATTTTGCAAGAGAAGAAAGAGATTTGTAGTGAACATGACTCACTTAAATCTCAACTAGACCTTGCAATAAAGGAAAATAAATTTTTAAAAAGTAAAATTGATTGTGATGATGTTGTGAAAAATAATGAGGTCTTAACTTCAAAATTAGATTTTTATTTTAAAGGACAATCATTCTTTGAAAAATGAAATTGAGTTTATTTCAAAAGAATTAGAATTAGTTTTAAACAAAAATAAATCTTTGCAAAATGATATAGATTCACATGTTTGCAATGCTAGTGTAGCCTCACCTAGCACATCTATTGCATGCTCCACTTTATCTTCAAGTATTGAAAATGATATAAATGTTTTGAAGAAAGTGTTGATTGTTTGTGCTCCACTTTGATCCATTGTATTGTGAGTCATACACGGTTGGAATCTTTGTTTCGAAAGAAACAAGTTCCTATTATGCATGCACACCATACACGGCATACACATGCTACTCACGGTCACAACTTTCACACTATGTATGCACATGTGTACACATGTACACATTGTGGACAAAAGGGCCACCTTGCTAAATTTTGTTATGATCGTATACATGATGTTAATTTAGCAACTAATTTTGTTTGGGTTAGGAAAGGTTCTAACCCCTATGGACCCAAAAGGAAATGGGTACCAAAGACCACCCCTATTGTATTTGATGTAGGTGCGGGCTTTCACATGACGTGAGAGTGGCGGTACCTTGAGATGGATGCGTTCCGTGCTTCATGAGGATTATTTGGATGCATCACTTTCAAGGAAAAAATTGGTAGGAAGACCACCTTGATTTGGAGAACTAGAGAGTTGCCTTCATCGGTTATGGTCTCAATCTCTAACTCCCGTTTATATTTGCATGCTTTTCATGTTCATTGTTTATAGCATGTTTTGATGTTTATTGATTATTATGATTATGCCATGTTAGTTAGATTAGTGATATACATGTTAGTTATTTGAGACACCCATGTTTAATATGAACTTATATCATTGTGTTCTCACTTTGTTTTAAACAAATATGTATGTCCTAGATTTAATGCATATGCATATACATAATGATCATATAAATGTTTATGATTTTTGTTTTGATGCTTCATATTTTGATGCCATGATTATTAGACCATTGACATGCACGTATAGCTTTTGAGATCACCCATGTTCATATGGATCATTCTTTGTGTTCTCACATAAGTTTAGCTATTATGTATATCATTACTCTAATAGCATGTGGATTTACATAATGATTGTATTTATGTTTATCTTGCTGACTTTTGTCTTGTTTTTATGCTTCATGATTTGATTACATGTTTAAATGTTAGTTTTCATTGAAACTAGGACATATACTTGCACATATAGTGGGCCACAAATAGATCCTTATATGTTTGTGCTTAAACGCTCATTTGTACCTATTAGAAGTGCTAGTATAGTCTAGTTTTGATGATTCATGCATTTTAACTTGTATTCCCCATTTTGGATATGTTTTATGATCTTGTGTTTTCGTTTCATGCATATGTTTATTTTGCCAAACTTTAAGATATACATGTATACCCCTTGAGCCATTTGCTTTTCATGCAAATCTTTATTATGGACTCAAATTGTATTTAAGGATATGTATGTATACTTCCTGTGTTGTCAAAACATACATATGCCTAATGAAAATTTAGTTTTTCATGTTTTCAATGTTTAAAGGAATATAAATTGAGCTTATTGTCTATCTTCAATGATTATGATCTTCACATCTTCTTTGTACACTCATCTTTATAGTTTACTCATGTTTTGTTTTCATGAGTCATATTTATGCTTCATTGACTTAGAGTGTTGGCTATCGTGTGAATTTCATGTTTCTTGAAAAATATTTTTGCTTTATTCCTTACTTGAAGGATTTCGTACTAGTTTACAAGTTTTTCCATTTAACTAGTTGGGGGATTCTTCGTTATGGTAGATGTTTTCAAACATACACTATTTTTCAAACCTATTTTTGAAAACCCCTACCTTCCACGGGCAGTTGGATGGGCGACCATGCCTTGTGTGTTTTATATTGAAAATGTATTTAAACATGAGCATGAAATGGGTGGTAGGTAATATGAGATATACATTAGATATTATTGTTGTTTCAATTGGTATCATTGGATTCTTTCAATTGGTATCAATATTGACATTTCTTGTATACTCATATATATTTTTATGTATGTATTCTTTCACTTCAAATTGTATCAATTTCGATTGGTATCTAATTTTTCATACATATATATGTTTATGCTAAAGCTTTAATTTTTAATGACCATCATGTTTCAATTGATTAGTTTTCAATTGATATTTTAAACACAAGCTTATGCATCTTTTTAGTTGGTATTTCATAAAGGGGGAGAAAATTAGTATTTTTATCTTTCGATTGGTATTTTGTTTACCGTTGATTTCTACTCCCATACTTTATGATGAAAAATGATTGAAAAATGAATAATTGATTTTATTTTGGTATCATATGTTCTAAATGACAAATATTCACAATTGGTATCAAGATGTTTATTTGAATACTTTCAATTGATATCAAGATTTTATTTGTTTTCTCACATTTGGTATAAATGCTTTATTTACTTTCAATTGGTATATGTTCACTTTCAATTGGTATCAATATGTACTACATTGACACATTTTTAATTGGTATCATTATTGATTGCACCCCTTATTGATATCATTTTTTTGGACAAAAAGGGGGAGAACCTTTTTTTTGATTTTGACCCTTTGTTGATGATTGACAAAAAGGGGGAGAATTATTTGAGTTTATATGCATGTTTTATATGCATGTTTTGTTTATCTAGAAACATAGTTTTTACTAGTTTGTTGTTTTAATTGGTATCAAGAGCATGTTTTTGTATTTGGCTTCAAAAGCTTGTTTTATGCATGTCTATGCATTATCATGTTTAATATTTCTTGTATATTTTATTGTTTATTGCTATGCATGAGTTAAGGGGGAGTTTCTTTGAAGCTTAACTTTAATCCATGCATATATAACTCCATGAGTTTTGTCATCATCAAAAAGGGGGAGATTGTTGGCCCAGAGGCCTTCCACTCTAGTTTTGATGATGATTAACTCATGTAGTTATGTTTACTAATAATCTTGTGATGTTTAGTTTCAGATCATTAACCAAGATGTTAGTTGGTGATTAGCTTCAACAAAAGAGTTTTGAAGCCTTTCACATGGTGATTTAAGAGCCCGAGCATAAAGAACATACATAGCACTCGTTGGAGTCTAGCTCGGTGGATCACGAAGTTTTGGATCGAGTCGGCTTGGAGACGGCGCTCTACAAGAAGACTTAGGTATCCTATTTTAGTTTTTGTTTTAGATCCATATGTAAAGATTAGATAGTTGATATGCTCAAGTTCACAATACACACACGTTTCATGTTTTGGATATTAGTTTTTCGGTTTTGGTTTAACCGATATTGGTTTTCATGAATAGATAGTATCAATACAAGTTTACTTTGTTTAAGTGTATATTAGATATATTTTATATACATGTAAGCTTAATTTCCTAGACAAACTTATGTTGAGATGCCTATTCATGAGGTTTGGTGTTGTGTTTTTAACAAAACATATTTTGAAAATAAAGACAAAAATATGATATGTATATGTTTCATATATATTGGATTTCCATCCATATGCATCATGCTTCAAATTATTTAAATATCATCTTTTTGTATTTGGATGAGTTTTGAAAAAGTCAGATTTCCTATTGAAAAATCCAAGTTTGGAAAAATACAGTTTTTGGTTTTTGGTAATTTTTTCCATAATACCAAAATGGTTTAAAATGTTTGATATTTGTTTGAAATTTTTATCACATGTTTATATATCATATATAAAGTTAGAAACTATTTTTGTGGATTTTTAGAAGTTTTATGAGATTTATTAGATTTATTTTTAACTCAGTTTTCTGACCCAGAACTCAGCCTACCAGGCTCTGGCGGTCGACCGGCCCGGTCGACCGGACCCAGAGTCGGTCCACTGGTCGGTCGACCGACGTGCACAAGCTTGTGCACGTTGGCCAGGTTCAACTTGTGCACGTTGGCCAGGTTCAAAGCACGGTCGACCAAGCGGTCAACCGGCCAGAGAGCTTTGCTCTCTGGTCTTGGGCGGTCGACCGGGCGGTCGACCGGCTTCTTCCAACGGTCAAAAATATGACCATTGGCGGTCGATCGGCCGGTCGACCGCCAGCCGCCAGAGCTGCCAGTTCAGCTCCAACGGCTAGTTTTCCAATGGGGCTTTAAATACCCCATTTGTATGGGTTTTTCTCTAAGATTTTTAGAGCCAAAAATTTCTACTCTCTAGTGTTTATTTTAGCAAGTTTTCAAAAGGTTTTTGGTGCTTAAAGAGATCATCTCTATTTGTTTCAAAAAGGGTTTTGAAAATTCAAGAAAAAGAAAAGCTTTGGGATTGGGTTTTTGATCTTCATTGTATTCTTATTCTAGTTATTTTCCCAATAGTTTTCTTTGAGTTTTTGATTTCCAAACACTTGTTTTCCACTTGAGCTATATCACTCTATCCTATTCTGTAGGATCATTTATTTGTGGGAAAAGGAATTGGTTTGTGGTTGAGATATGCCACCTTGTTGTAAACCTTTCTTTGTGGTTGCTCCCTCTTTGGTAGAGGTTGAGGTTGTGGTTTACTCCCTCTTGGTGAGGTGGAGTTGAATTGTGCTTGTATCCCTCTTCGGTAGAGGTGGATTTGGTGGAGTTTGGTACTCCGGTCTTCGGTAGACCATTTGTATTGCCTCGGTGGAGGTTGTATTGGTTAAGAGTGGAGTTCGGTACTCCTAGTGGATTGGAAATCCTTCTCGGTGAAGGCGGGGACGTAGAGCTCAGTGCTCGAACCTCGAAACACATCTTCTTGTTTGCGTTTGATCGATTGGCTCTCAACTCTCTCTTTTATTTGTGTATTGCATCATTCATATTGTCATATCTTATATGCTTGTGTTGTGCCTTGCATTGATTCATATTGCTTATTCCTATATGCTTGGTTGTGTTTGCCTGTGTGCCTCACTTGTGCTTAACCACGAGAGCTTCATATACCGCCTCAACTCTTATTCAGAGGAATTAAGAGGAGTTAGTCCAGAGCCCTTCACGGGGAATTCGGCTACACTCGTTAGTTGCACTAAGTGTAGTTGCAATTAGTTTTATAATTCCGCATTTAGTTTTTAGATTAGCACTTTCACCCCCCTCTAGGTGATTTCAATAGCCATCTGGTAGGTTGTCGGTCAACCAACTCATCCATAAAAGAGCAGTTGGTGTCGGTCGACCGGCCGGTCGACCGTCGCCCGTTCAAAAGAAAAAAAACAAAACGTCGGTCGACTGACCCGGTTGACAGAGAGTTAGGACTAACCGAGAGTTAGGGTATCTCAGTCGGTTGACTGGTCGGTCGACCGACAACATGCACAAACGTGCAAACCCCAAGGCCAAAAACCCGGTCGACCAGGCAGTCGACTGTATTGGCCTGAAATTGGCACCGGTCGACCGTTCTGGCCTGAAACATTTTTCTTGATATATTTTGAGCTTCAAACATTTTTTAAAATATTTTGTATTGGTTTATGGGTAATATAGCAATGTATAGGTGATGAAATACATGTTCTAAACTTGTTATAAAATTTTGGAAAAAATTAAGAGACATGTATCAAAACCAAACATGTAAACTACCAATACTATCAAAACTTATATTTTTCAAAATCGTATATTTTATGTGTGTAACTTCTTGAGCATCATAACTATATTCTACACTTTAATAAACTAATATCTTATAAGGCTCTAGGTGACTATAAGATTTTCAACCGGACTTCTCCTATAGCAAAGTTTGAGTGCTTTGAGTTTTAATCCCGTATTTGAATCTTGTTGAGTCTTCAATACCTTCCTTTATAGGAAGAAACCTCCTTGAATCCTTAAAATCTTACTTAAATACTTGAACTTGATTTGTACTAAATAACCACACATGTTTTGTTATCATCAAAATCATAAAACTGGGTGATTGTAACCTTGGGCCAATAATCTCCCCCTTTTTGATGATGACAAAACATGTGAGTTATTTATAATAAAAGATAGGAAAGAGCTTGAAAAAGCTCCCCCTCAAGTTATGCTATCTATCAAGTAGAAGAAAACATTATGACTTTAAATGAATTTGATAATATAAGCAAGTCACACATATAAACATATATAAAGATGACACCAATATAGAATAATGTGCATATATAGCCACCATCCTTTCCATCCTCCTTCCTCCAAAAATAATATATAAGCATGGTAAATATAATGGATATAAAATACTAAAACAACTTAATAACTCAAATATCTCTCCCCCTTTTGTCATGCATCAAAAAGGGTAAAGACATCAACATAAAAGAGATATTAATTTGAATAATACATGTAAAAAAATTTGAAAACATTTTCAAAACTTATGAATCCATAATACAAACATTTAACTCACCACAAATGAATGAAAATCTTTTATAATCTAGTAGTTTAGTAAAAATGTCCGTAAATTGAAAATCGGTGAAAACATAATCAATTTCAATATCGTCTTTCTCATAGTGATCTCTAAGAAAGTGATATCGAATATCTATGTGCTTAGTCTTACTATGTTGATTTGCATTTTTGGTCATATGAATGGTGCTAGTATTATCACAAAATATTTTAATATGATCATAATGCAGATCATAGTCAAGGAGAGTATGTTTCATCCAAAGAATTTGTGCATAACAAGCCCCGACCGCAACATACTCTGCCTCGGCTGTTGATAGGGCTGCGGAATTTTATTTCTTGAAAGACCACGAAACAAGACAATTTCCTAGAAATTGATAAGTACCACTAGTGCTCTTCCTATCCACTCTACAACCGACATAGTCGGCATCCGAATAACTCGTCATGGGAAATTGTCCGATTTTCGGATACCACAAGCCCATTCCAATAGTGTCCTTAAGATATCTAATAATGCGTTTTACTGCAATTAAGTGAGATTCTTTAGGACAAGATTGAAATCTAGCACATAAACGCACATTAAACATAGTGTCCGGCCTACTAGCCGTCAAATAAAGTAAACTACAAATCATACTTCTATAAAGTTTAATGTCTATATTTATACCTTGTTCATCCTTGTCAAGCTTTGTAGTAGTGGCCATGGGAGTCTTACCTAGCTTTGCATCTTCAAGCTCAAATCTCTTGATGAATTATCTTGTGGTACTTGGCTTGATTAATGAAAATCTCATCACTCCTTTGCTTGATTTGGAGTCCAAGAAAGTAGTTTAGTTCTCCTATCATAGACATCTCAAACTCTTTTTTCATGCATGATTCAAATTTTTTACAAAGATTTTTATTAGTGGATCCAAAAATAATATCATCAACATAAATTTGAATAAATAGGAAATCACTATCTATATGCTTTGTAAATAAAGTGGTGTCAACTTTACCTTTAACAAAATCATTTGAAATTAGAAAAGTTGAAAGCCTTTGATACCAAACTCTTGGAGCTTGTTTTAAACCATATAAAACTTTATCAAGTTTCTAAATAAAATTCGGATGTGTAGGATCAACAAAACCGGGTGGTTGTTCAACATACACTTCCTCTTCTATAAAACCATTTAAAAATACACTTTTGACATCCATCTGAAAATTTTGAAATCTTTAAAAGAGAAAAAGGCAAGTGTCATTCGTGTGGCTTCAAGCCGTGCTACGGGTGCAAAGGTTTTTTCAAAATTGATACCTTTGATTTGGGTGTAATCTTGGACCACTAACCTAGCTTTATTTCTAATAACATTACCTGACTCATCCAACTTATTCTTGAAAATTCATTTAGTACCAATAGTTGGTCCATCATTGGGTCTTGGAATAAGATACCAAACTTGATTGCGCTCAAATTGATTGAGCTCTTCTTGCATTGCTAGTAACCAATATGAATCAGCCTCGGCTTCGAGAATGTTTTTGGGCTCAATATGTGAAAGAAAAGCAAAATGCTCACATAAATCATGGAGTTTGGATCGAGTAGTTATTCCCTTGGATACATCACTTATGATGAAGTCCTTGGGATGATTTGAAGCAAATCTCTAATCCTTTGGAAGTGGTTATGTTGGCTCCAATTCAACTTCTTGAACTTCATCTTGTACATCAATCTTTAGATTTTCTTCTTCTATATGTGAGTCCTTCAAGGTTATGTATTCTATGTCTCACCTAAAGAATCAATCTCTACAACATTCTTCACAAATGCATTAAATTCCTCAAACTTGACATGTACAAATTCTTCAATAGTCAAAGTATATTTATTGAAGACTCTATAGGCCTTACTAGTATTTCAATACCCAACAAGTATGGCTTCTAAGATTTGATATCAAAATTTTCTAAATTATCTTTAGTGTTTAAAACAAAGCATTTACAGCCAAAAACTTTAAAAAAAGAGAAATTAGATTTTCTCAAATAGTAAATTTCAAATGAAATTTTAGAAGTTTTTTTTATAAAAATAAATTCTATTTGAGATATAATATGATGTGTTTACAGCCTCGGCCCATAAATATTGAGGGAGCCCAAACTCATTTATCATTGTCCTAGCCATTTCTTGAAGAGTACGATTCTTTCTTTTAACAACTCCATTTTATTATGGAGTTCTAGGACATGATAATTCATATTTGATTCCATATTCTTCACAATAAGTGATGAAGGAATGGTTAACAAATTCACCACCTCTATCACTTCTTATGCATAAAATCTCAAAATCATTTCCTTTTTCAACTCTTTTTCTAAACACTTGAAAATGTGAGAAAACTTGATCTTTGTGTTCTAAAAAAAAACCCATGTAAAACGAGAAAAAAATCATCAACCAAAACAAAGAAAACAAAGAAAAAATGATTTTCATTTAGACTTTTGATTTTAGTTGAACCAAACAAATCCATGTGAATTAACTCTAAAGGTTGTGAGGTCATAATATCCTTGATAGTTTTGAAAGCGGATTTAGTTTGTCTTTCAAGTTGACATGCATCACAAATGCGGTCCTTTTTAAGTTTCAAACAAGGAATACCTTTCACTACTTCCTTATTGTTAATTCTAGATAGATGGTCGAACGAAACATGGCCTAATCTCCTATGCCATAACTGAGAATCTTCATTAAAGGCATTTAAACATGTAGCATTGCATTATAAATTTGATATATCAATCATGTACACATTATTTTCATGAAAACCAGAAAACACACATGCATTGGTTTGTCTATCTAAAATATTGCAAGATAAATCATCAAAAATCACTTTAAAACCTCTATCACAAAGTTGACTAAAACTCAAGAGATTATGCTTGAGGCCATCAACTAAAATAACATTTTCAATTAAGAGAGATGAGCCAATTTTAATGTTATCTATACTGATAATTTTCCCTTTGGATTCATCTTCGAAGGTGATGATGCCACCTTCATGGTACCTTGATAGAGTTACAAAATTATTGATATCCCAAGTCATATGCCTTAAGCAACAGCTATCAAGATATCACTGCTCCCTACGTCTTGGAGCTTTGGTGTGCACCTACATCAAGTAAAGAATTTGTTGATTTTGATACCCAAATTTTCTTGGGTCCTATAATGTTAGTATTTCGAAACCAAATGTGATCATTGGAAGCATTTATTTTATCATAGCAAAGTTTGGCTAAGTGATCTTTTCGGCCACAATAAGTGCATGAATAAACTCTACTATATATAAAAGCATGATAGGAGTGTAACGTGTGAACATGTTTAGTGTGTGTAGTATATCTAGCATGATGTGTATGTACATATTGTGATTTAGGAGTGTGGGTATGTGTAGTATGATGAGCATGTGTGGTATGAACATGTTTCTTTGGAGTAAGTTTCTTAGGAAACATTGTCTCCAACCTAACTTTATCAAACTCGCATTTCTTTAACACGTCTCCTAAAGAGTTTTTTTATCTTTTAAAATAGAAATCTCATTCTTATCAATTAATGAAAATTTTGCTTTATATGAAATTTTATATGCATCAATATCTTTTTGTGTGGATATGAGTGTGGAAGTTAAATCATCTTTTTCTTTAGAAAGACAATTTTTATTTTGAAGGGTTTCATTTTTCTTTTTTATTTTTAAATACTTCTTTTAAGAAAATCACAGTTGTTAGACAACTCTATAAAAGGCTTACCTAATTCAAATATTATTGATTCATAATCATCAAGTGAGAGTTTGGATATTACCTTAGGTGTGTTATCATTAGCCATTAAACACACGAGTGCCGTATCCACTTCTTCATCAGTTTCACTCTCTCCCACGTAGCCTTGAGAGCCTTCTTTTTATAGGGTTTCTTGGAGGTTGAAGGTTTACTTTTGGTCTCCGGACAATCTGCAACCATGTGGCCGGACTTCCGGCAATTGAAGCATATGACCTTCTTATCTTCTTTCCCTTGCCAACTTTTTCTATTGTTAAACTTGGCCTTATTGTACATCCTTCTAACATTTTTCATTAGGAGGGAGAATTCCTCATCATCCTCTTCTTCATCATCTCGTCGGAGATGGTGAGAGTGGACTTGAAAGTGATCATCTTCTTCTTTTATGGTGCCATCTCTTCCTTTGCCTTCCTCTCTATTTCATGGGTATTTAGGTTTCTTATAAACCGATGAGCTCCATCTCTTCTTTGTCATTTAGCTCCTTCAATGTAGTAGTCTTGACTTCCGTGAGGATGGAAGAGCCCTCTTCCTTACCTTTCGATCATTGTCAATGGCATCACCTAAAGAAGCAAGTCCATTAGTTATTTTAGTAAATCTTGTTACCATGTCATCAATGGTGTCATTATCCTGCATGGTGAAATTTTCATATTAGAAACACAAGAGATCAATTTTTGCTCTCTTGACTTGTGACGTTCCCGCGTGTGTGACTACTAGGTGTGTTCAAATCTCATAGGCGAATTTGCAATGGATGACCCTAGCAATGTCGTCATCATTCAAAGCTTGAAGTAAGGCATAGTGTGTCTTAGCATTTGTATCAAACTCCTTAGTGGCAATGTCGGATCAAGTGTCCTCATCACAAATGGTTACACTAAAGGATTTAGTCACCACTTTTGTAACCCGGCTTCCTAAGGATTGTAAAAATTCGGCCATCTTAACCTTCCATATAGAAAAGTTAAGGCCATCAAAATTGGGAGGGGTCTTAATACCTTCGACCATTTTTACTAAAGTGGATGAAGATGAAATTGTGAAAGAAGTGTTAGCAAGTAGGATCTCTTTAAGGTTGTTAAGCCAAATACTAGAGATCAAGGCTCTGATACCAATTGAAATACACCTAGAGGGGGGTAAATAGGTGTTTTGCTAATCAAATGCTATTTTAAAACTATTTATGATGAAATATGCAAACAGTCACTCAAAATAAGAATTGAAGCCGAATTCCCCGTGAAGGTCTCTAGAACTTCTTCTCTTTGATTCCTCTAGATAACGAGTTAAGGTGCTCAATTGCCTCCTTGTTGAGATGCGTATAGACTGATAGTGAAAGTGACGAATGAAATGCAAGCAATGAAAATGAAAATACACCTAGAGGGGGGTGAATAGGTGTATGGCTAATCTAATGACAAATGACGCGAAATTAAAAACTAATTGCAACACACTAAGTGTAACCAAAGAGTGTAGCCGAATTTCTGGTGACGGACTTTGGACTATCTCCTTTAAATTCCTCCAAATAAGAGTTGAGGTGCTATATGAAACTCTCTTGGATCAACATTAGTGAGGCACACAATCAATACCAAGCATATATATGATATGAACAATATGATGTAATGCAAGATATAAAAGAGAGAGAGTTTAGAGATAGTGGGTCAAACGCAAACACCGAGATTTATTTCGAGGTTCGAGCCACTGCTCTACGTCTCCACCTTCACAGAGAAGGGTTTCCACTATATGTCCACACAGGACCTCCCACACAGGGAACCTCCAGTGAGGATTTGGCAAATAAAAATTAGAAGTACATAACTCCTCTCTCTAACAAAACAACCTCTACACAAGAGGCTAGGTACAACAACAATCACCTGTACACTTAGAGGGATGGGTACTAAGCCAAACAACAATCATCTCATACAAGAGGGATAAGGCACTAAGCTAAACAACAATCACCTCTACACTTAGAGGGATAAGGCACTAAGCCAAACATCACCACAATCACCTCCTCACAAGAGGGATAACCACAAGCCCAAATCACAACCTCCTCTACACTTAGAGGGATAGGCACAAACCAAATCACAACAACAATCTCCTCTACACTTAGAGGGAGGGATGAATACCAACCCAAAATAAAGAAGGGGTATACAACTTAGTGATCACACAAAGACCCCAAACTAATTTTTTCACAAAAAAAAGATCCTATAAATAGGATAGAGATGATAGCTCAAGTGTGAGAAAAATAAGGTGTTTGGAAAACAAATCACAAAGAAAAACTCTTGAAAAAAATATTAAAATGAAATAGATATGAAGATTAAAACAATTTCCCCAAAGACTCACTTTTTTTTATTTTTCCAACCCTTGAAAACAAATAAAAATAAATCTCTTTAGCACAAAAATTCTTTAAAAATTTTGCTACTAAAACACTTATATTGATGGAAAAAATTGCTCTCTCAAAACTTGTAGAAAATAACCTATGAGATGGGTATTATACCCTCTAAAAATCTAGCTGTTGGCACTGGAAAAGCCCATATTGCCCTTCCGGTCGACTGGCCGGTCGATCGGCGCAATGGTTATATCATGACCGTTATGCCTCCGGTCGACCGCCCGGTCAACCGGCCAAGCCTGCCGGTCGACTGCCCGGTCGACCGGCCAGCACCCGAGAGTTAGGTGCTTTCAGTCGGTCGACCGTGCGGTCGATCGGCCTTTTAGGCTGGCTGTGCACGTCACATCATTCGACCGGTCTGGTCGACCGACTCCCAGTCCGGTTGACCGTCCGGTCGACCGCCAGCTGAGTCTGGCTGGTTTTAAGGGATTGAAAACTTAGGTAATTTAATACCATTTAAATCCCATAAATACTCATAAATTTCACAAAAATCAGTTCTTATAAATATTTGAAGAACAAATATGTGTGACTAAAATTCAACACATACTACAAACTATTCGAACCATTTTTGTGATATAGAAATTTGGCTTTAAACGAAAACCGTATTTTATGAAAATCAAACTTTGAAATGGAAATCCGATTTTTCCAAAACTTGTCTAAATACAAAAATAGGATATTTAAACTCTTTGAAGCATATTGTGCATGGATAGAATCCGATACACATGTAATAGATATATCTATGTTTTTGACATGAAATCCAAAAATAGGTTTTGTTAAATACAAAATTCCAAACACATGAATACGATCCTCAAAATAAGTTTTTCTAGATATATGAAGCATATATGTATATAGATGAAATATAATATACATTAAACTATGTAAACTTGTTTTGATTCTATCTATTCATGAAAAGAATATATATGTCTATATAAAAACCAAAACTGGTTAAACCGAAAACTAAACATATTGAACTTGTGTGTGTGAACTTGAGCATATCATTAATATCTATCTTTACACAAGATCTAAACACAAACCATACAAACAGAAGTCTTCTTGTCGATCTTTATCTTCAAGATGACTCGATCCAAACACGATCCAACGAGCTTGATTCCAACCGAGTGCTAGATGCGATCTTGACGCGCGAGCTCTTGAATCCACATGTGTTAGCTCCCAAAACTCCTTTGTTAGCTAATTACCTACAAATATCTTGATCAAATATTTGAGACTAATTAAACACAAGATCATTAATACTATAACTACATGAGCTAATCATCATCAAAACTAGAGCGATGGGCCTTTGGGCCAACAGAAAATTTATTCAGGGGCAAATAATAATTTTTCAAAGTCCTAAAAATAATTATTTGAATCCTCAATAAGCTAAATGAAAATTTACCTTTCTTTAAAAAACTGGTCGGGTCGGATCCATAATGGTCAGTTCGGATTTGTTTTTGAAAACCCATCATCCTAACCACCTTCTTCTTCTTCTTCTTTTGATAAGTAGCAACAACAACAGAGTTGGTTACTATTCCCCCTCACGCGTGCCGCTGACCTTAGGCCGGTCTGGCCTCACCGATGTCGGTCCCTGGTCGCCACCCCTTTGGCCGGTCGCCGCCCGCCACCATGAGGTGACAGAGGAGAGAGAAGGAAAAAGAGAGAGGGAGAGAGTGCATGGGGAAAAGGGAGATGAGAGGGGGGAAATTGTCACCGTACCCCATGCCGCCATCGCCTTTGGCCTACCTGAATCGCCGGCCGTGGCCTCCCGTGGTGCCGTCCAACAAGAGAGGGAGGAATGGAAGGAGAAAGAGAGAAGAGGTAGGAGAAGATGATGATGACGATGATGATGTTGGTGTTGTTGGGCTCATTGGGGCAAACCACCACTTTTGGCCACCCGACCACAGCGGGCCAGCCTCTAGCCATCGACTAGAAGAGAGAACTTGCAGGAGAGAGTTAGAGAGAGTTGTGAACTAAAATGAGATTATCTCTTTATTATTTCAATATATATTTTTTTGAAAAATGAGTAAGTTTTATGGATAACCATATAAATAGTATAAAGATACATATGGTAGGCCAGGCTACTCAAGTTCCTATTCTTATAAACCTATAGAGAGGGAAGAGGACCCTCGCTGTCACCCTCTACTATAGTATGTTAAGTAAGAAACTTAAGTTGACCCAAAGCCTGCAAATAAAGAATAATACTAGCAAATAAGACTATTGTTACAAATAATCAGTCATATCAGGTCCAAAATAGTGGGTAGAAGACTAATACAAGTGGATGATATAAGCTAGAATACTCTACCAATTCACTTTAATAGAATCTCTTGATGTGAGCAGATTTGATATTGTTATTATCACCGTATCATCCTAGTAATCAAAATAACATGAATATTGATTGTTCTAAATAATAATATAATAGACAAGAAATTGGGAAAATTGATGGAGGAGACAACGTCTATATTTTGGCTGGACGTAGGATATAGGTTGCGCAGCCGAGATACGGTTCCACTGTAGAATACCATGGGATGACTGACATCTCACATTATTCATATTGTTATTGTTATTGACTACCTAGCGGTAGAACCTGGTTCAGCGCCAGATGATTGGGCCGTAGTTTCGGGTATGTACGAAACCCACTTAAAGTATGGACAATGTCTCTTCTACTGATTTTAATAATTTAGAACCTGATTGACACGTTAGTAGGCGTAGTATGGGATACGTCTATTTCTAGTGGCAATTGGTGTACGCTGACATAATTAATACTGATAAACTGTTATTATGTACTATAATTGACTGTACTCACCTGACTGAACTCATATAAGTTATGATTAGCCATATGATTGTACACATGACCGGATTGTATACACGACTAGTGATATATGTTAGGTTATACATCTTGATATCAGTTGTTGTTTACAATTGTATTAGTTATCTTTTATCTACAGCCTTATTCATGTTATTGTTATTCAGCTATCTTTTATTTCTAACTGTAGACTTATTGTTATTTTGCATACACTATTTATACACGAACACATTGTTAAATGCCATTAGCTTCTATATAATTATTATCATGTTCCGATATTGTTGATGCTTGTTAATTATTATTTATGACATGCTTACTTCAATGTTATCTATATCAGAGTAGTAGTGTTTAAGACTGAATTATACCCGATAATTATCGAGTGAATATTGAGTTAGTTGTTCAGTAGTTGATACTTGAACTATTAATGGATTTAATTGAGATAAAGTTGACTCGAGGTTGGGATAGATTAGACTGGAGGAATAGTAAATCTTAAACGTGTGCAGTGGATTACTAGTCTTGTATTGTCATACCGAGGAAGAGTTAGATAGACTACAGATGATGGATCAAATGTATCTTGATATTTATATGCTTATGGATTAGTTACCTTATTACTAAGGTATGCTTATTCTATCATTTCATGTGTAGATTGTTTACCATTTTGGATTCAAGATTATTTGTGGTATACCTTAGACTATGATCTGACTGGACCTAGTGATTAACCTATTTCATGTTTATAGATGAGTGATATATTTCATATGAAGTATTTATGAGATAATTGTTGGTGATTATTTAGATAGCAATCCTTTTTGGATATTGAGGACAGATAGAATAGGATGCTAGTTTACTAAAAGACTGATTCTACTTTGATGCTTGGATATATGTATGGACTTAGTTAGATTGGGGGTCGACCTGCGGTGTATATTTTTTATGTTAGATATTGTGATTGACCTTGACAGAAGTGAGAATATGTGATGATCTTGATCGATAATCTTACTGTATTCGATAGTGAGTATATGACTATATGTACCTGACTGTTTATGGGAAACTCTGATATATTGGTGACTAGAAGATGGATATACTGATTATATAAAAAACTAGAGTTGATCGACCAAAATGAGATAATTGGTTATTGATTTATTGAGGTGATGGTTACCGTATTAGATACTTTGACATTGATTTATACTTAATGTTCACGATGATTGTATTGAGACTGTTGGATTATTGATCAGTTACTACTGTATCCTAGTGCAGCTGGATGAGATATTGATCAGTTCTAAATGAGACTATCTATTGAGCAGTAATCGGGCTTGTTATTGTATTCATGTTATTGAAAGTTATTGGGAAAATATTGTCAGATCGTAACACATGTATTGTTCTATTGTTTTACTATTTATACGGTAATATTATCCACATTATTATTGTTACATCATTAATATTATTACTGTCACTATATCATCCCAGTAATCGAAATAACATAGATATTGATTATTATAAATAATAATATAATAGACAACTTACACTGGGATTGGAAAAATTGATGGAAGAGACGTCTGTATTTTGGGTGAAGCTAAGATACAGGTTGCGCAGCCGAGATATGGTCCACTGCAGAGTTCTGGGGGATGACTGACATTCTGTATTGTTCATATTATTATTATTATTGACTACCTAGCGGTAAGACCTGATTCAGTGCCAGGTGATTGGGCCGTGATTCCAGGTATGTACGGAATCCACCTAAAACATGGACAATATCTCTTCTATTGATTTCAATAATTTAGAACCTTGGTTGACACGTGTAGTAGGCGTAGTATGCGATACGTCTATTACTAGTGGCAATTGGTGTTCGCTGACATAATTAATATTGATATACTTTTATTATGTACTATAATTGATTGTACTCACCTGACTGAACTCATATAAGTTATGATAGACATACACATGACCGAATTGTATACCAGAATAGTGACATATGCTAAGTTATACATCTTGACATCAGTTGTTTGTTTACAGTTGTAATAGTTATCTTTTATCTGCAGTCTTGTTCATATTATTGTTATTCAGTAATCTTATTGTTATTTTGTACACACGGCTTATATGCTTGAGCACTTCCTTTTTTCTTATACACTCATTAGGTCGCTTCTGAAGACCCTGAATTTGTACATTTAGATATTAGATGTTTCTTATTATTGATCAGGTGTTCGATGAGACTAGACATGTTACAAGGAGCTGGAGTTTCTTTTTACCTATTCTGATATTATTGTCTTCCTTTTCATTCCTGTTGATTCTGTAGTTTTTCTGATTCCTTATATATTGCTATCAGTCGTTATTCTTTTTCTATATTCATGTGATATCATGTGTGGGTATTCCTATGTAGTATTACAGTTTGATAGACTTTTTATAACTTGTTCAGGTTACTTAGGCTTAGCATATATGCGTGGGGTATTTTTCTCGCGTATATACATTGCTGACTCTCGTCGCGACCCGTTTTCACGTATTTTGGTAAGCGGGGCATGACAGAGTTTTCTTGGTATCAGAGCCAGATTCAACATAGAAAGGGGACCTAGTTCTTACCAGTAACTTGAAACAAGTTATATTCATACTGCTATATACATATAGGATTCACATAATGATATTGAATTCACTTGAGAATTGATCGTCCTCCCTTTGGATATCCATCTCTTTGATTTTTTGTTTCAATTCTTCTTTTGGAGTCATATGGATTTCATCTTGATTCTTATTTTTCTTTCCGATTCTATTTCTCTGATTTTGTCTTCTGAGTTTGATCACTCTATGTTGAAGCCGATAGCAGAGATCAGAGCGCGCAGGGGAATCGTGGTATCCCAAAGAGGCGACGTGGAAGCTTGTTCATTTTCTCCCTTAACTTTGATTTTTTTATTCCTTACTTTATTGAATTTTGAGGACAAATTTTTTTATTAGGTGGGTAGAATGTAATAACTCTATTTTTGAAATACAAGATTTAATAATGAATAATAGTATTTTTTATTCAATGTATTTTGTGTTAATTATTATTGCTGTTATGTATTATTATTATGATTATTATTATTGGTAATTATTATTGTTATTTTTAAATATCTTTATGTATTATTTTTATTATTCTTTTTATTAATATTATTGATATTTTTTTTGTATTATTCTCATACAAACTCACTTCTTGCCCCCTATTTTCTCTTCCTTTTTCTTTTATTTTCTTATTCTTTATCCTAAGCCCAATCCAAACCCAAGTATCCATTTTCATATGCTTTACCTTTTACCATTAGCCCATATTCGTTTCATATCTTTTTTATTTTTCTTGACCCATGCCATAAGCCCATTTCTATTCCTTCTATCTTTCTTTTATTTAAGCCAAAATCAAACCTAAACCTATTACCTAATATCTAATTTAATCTTATCTCAAATTAAAATCCTAATAAAAATCATATCTAATCCTAACTTACCCAATTCAAATCTATTTTCAAAATCATAATCTCAACTAATTCTATTTCAAAATAAAATCCTAATTAATCTTAAATCTATTTTAATATTTCTCCTATCAACTAAATCCTAAATCCTAACTATGTAATCCTAGATCTTAACTACCTAATCACTAACCCTATATGTCTTTCCATATATTTAATCCTATCTAATCCTATCCAACAAATACAAATCTTAACCAACCTAATTCTCGTAATCCTAACTACTAAATCATATAATTATCTTAATTAAATAAAAATTCTAACTAACCTAATCTCTCATTATCTCCTAATTCTAACTATCTAATCTTAAATTATCCTAATCTTAACTATATAATTATAACCAATTAACATCTCCTATATAAATATCTAATCCTAAACTAAAACTCTAACCTAATTTCTTTCTCCTTCCTTTGCTGGCGGCCCCAACCCACCATGCGACCTCCTCTTTCTTCTCCAGCGAGATCTTGATGTCGCGACACCTGACATCCTTCATGACCTCCGCCTCCTCCGCTGTTGAACTCATGATGGCCGCCGTGAGTTCCTCCCTTTCATAACTCTCTTTTTTCTCTTCTCTTTATATTCTTAAATGTAAATTAATGCATGGTTTACAAAGTAGTGTGTATTAATATATGTGCACGCGTTTAATTAATTGTGTGATTATGCATGTGTTAGTATGTGCATGGGTTAGTGAGTGTGTTGTTGTGTGCGTGCATGAGTGTATGTGTGTCCTATGAATATATGTTTGAATATGTATATATAATATGTATGTATGTGTATGTTATGTATATGGGTGTATATGTGTGTGTATGTATACATGTGTATGTTCGTGTGAGTTCATGGGTTGGGTTGCGTGTTGCAGTGTTCGGTCTTGTTTGGTGAGATCTGGACCCGTTGCAGGAGACTCAAATTCGTGTTCGCAGATGACCTGATACACTGGCGATTCGAAGACCGACTTATGAGATGATCCGGAGATCCATACCGGTTCATGCAGGAAGATCAAACGGCGATTCAGTTACAAAACCGCGTCATTTCATGTGAGTATTATTCCTATGTCTTTTCCTTATTACTGTTGCCAGTAGGTGTTCATATATCTGTTCGTATTATTTCATGTGACCATATGATATATTTTAATAGTGTGATTATCCGTATCACTTCATGAAACATAGCGAGTATTTTTTTTACATTATTGTTAAATGCCATTATCTTCTATATAATTATTATCATGTTCCGATATTGTTGATACTTGTAATTATTGTTCATGACATGCTCACTTCGATGTTACCTATATCAGAGTAGTAGTGTTTAACACTGAATTGTACCTGATAATTGTCGAGTGAATATTGCATTAGCTGTTCAGTAGTTTATACTTGAACCTATTAATGGATTTAATTGAAATAAAGTTGACTCGAGGTTGGGACAGATTGGACTAGAGGAATAGTAAATCTTAAACGTGTGTAGTGGATTACTAGTCTTGTATTGTCATACCGAGGGAGAGTTAGATAGACTACAGATGATGGATCAGATGTATCTTGATATTTATATGCTTATGGATTAGTTTTCTTATCACTTAGGTATGCTTGTTCTATCATTTCATGTGTAAACTATTTACCATTTCGGATTTAAGATTATTTGAGGTATACCTTAGGCTATGATCTGACTGGACCTAGTGATTAGCCTAGTTCATATTTATAGATGAGTGATATATTTCATGTGAAGTATTTATGAGACAATTGTTGGTGATTATTTAGATAGCAATCCTTTTTGGATATTGAGGACAGATAGAATAGGATGCTATTTTACTAAAAGACTAATCCTACCTTGATGCTTGGATATATGTATGGACTTAGCTAGATTGGGAGTCAACCTGAGGTGTATATTTTTATGTTGGATATTGTGATTGACTTGACAGAAGTGAGAATATGTGATGATCTTGATCGATGATCTTACTGTTATTCGATACTGAGTATATGATTAGACGTTGCTGACTATTTATGGGAGACTCTAATATATTGGTGACTAGAAGATGGATATACTGATTATATAAAAAACTAGAGTTGATCGATAGGAATGAGATGACTGGTTATTAATTTATTGAGGTGATGGTTACCGTATTAGATACTTTGACATTGATTGATACTTGATGTTCACGATGATTATATTGAGACTGTTGTATCCTAGTGCAGCTGGATGAGATATTGATCAGTTCTAAATGAGACTATCTATTGAGCAGTATCCGGGCTTGTTATTGTATTCATGTTATTGAAAGTTACTGGAAAAATATTGTCAGATATAACACATGTATTGTTCTATTATTTTACCGTTTATACAGTAATATTGTCCACAATGTTATTGTTACACTATTGATATTATTACTGTCACTGTATCATCCAGTAATCGAATTAACATGGATATTAATTGTTATAAATAATATAATAGACAACTTATACTGGGATTGAAAAAATTGATGGAGGAGATAACGTCTGTATTTTGGTGGGCCTAGGATACAGGTTGCGCAGCCGAGATATGGCCCACTGCAGGGTCCGGAGGATGACTGACATCTCGTATTGTTCATATTATTATTATTATTGTCTACCTAGTGGTAAGATCTAGTTCAGCGCTAGGTGATTGGGCCGTGGTTTTGGGTATGTACGGAATCCACCAAAAGTATGGACAATATTTCTTCTACTAATTTCAATAATTAGAACCCTGACTGACACGTGTAGTAGGTATAGTATGTGATACGTCTATTACTAGTGGCAATTGGTGTTCGCTGACATAATTAATATTGATATACTATTATTATGTACTATAATTGACAGTACTCACTTGACTGAACTCATATAAGTTATGATAGACATATGATTATATACATGACCGGATTGTATATCAGACTAGTGACAAATGCTAGGCTATACATCTTGACATCAGTTGTTTGTTTACAGTTATATTAGTTATCTTTTATCTGCATGTTATTGTTATTCAGCCATCTTTTATTTCTAACTTTAGACTTATTGTTATTTTGTACACACTGTTTATATGCATGAGCACTTCCTTTTTTTCTTATACACTCATTAGGTCGCTTCTGATGACCTGAATTCGTATGTCCAGATACTGGATGTTTCATGTTATTGATCAGGTGTTCGGTGAGACCGGACATGTTGTAAGGAGCTGGAGTTTTTTTTTTTTACCTATTCTTATATTATTGTCTTCTTTTTCATTCTTGTTGATTCTGTAGTTTTTGTGATTCCTTATATATTGCTATCAGTCGGTATTCTTTTTCTGTATTCATGTGATATCATGTGTGGGTATTCATATATAGTACTGCAGTGATATTGATAGACTTTTTATAGCTTGTTCAGGTTACTTAGGTTTAGCGTATATGCGTGGGGTATTTTTCTCGCGTATATACGTCGTCGACTCTCGTCGCGACTTTGTTTTCACGTATTTGTGGAAGCGGGTGACATCCTGTAGTTGAAATATCCTATGATTTCTCTCCTTCCATATGTGCTAGATAGCAACTGCACATGTCAGCTTTGCAAGAATGCTGGATTTGCATTTCTTCTTGAACTTTTCTCTGAGCTGGTTGCCTCTTCTTGGAGTGTTCCTATAGATCCTGAAATGCCCAATTTTAATTTAAACACTATCCAAATATATGCTGAATATGGACATTGAAAAAAATAGGTGTTGTATATTCTCGTCCAGAAGAACAGAGAACACACTGCTCATTATCAGAAACCCCAATAGATTTCAGAAAATCCCATGTAAGAAGCTTCCCTTTCCGAGCTCTTAGCAGGCACATTGACATCTATGAATGGATACCATACAATGTCTGCTAGATCAAATTTAATCCCTGCACTTTTTACTAGCTTCCAGGTTGAGGCAAAAGTGAACTTACCTGTAGATGTACATTTCCATTTCCAAGTATCCTCAGCATCCAAACAGGGCACACCTTGTTGAGTTATGATACTCCAAACTGAAGATAAAATATGATCTCTAATAACGCACTGATCATTACATACAACATCTGATACAGATGAGTGATCAATATGGGATAATAGACTATTACCAGTAAAATGAGAGCTTAGAGTATCGTTAGTATCAGACATCCATCTCTCATATAACAGAGAAGAACTTTTTCCATTCCCTAGCATCCTTGGCATATGTGTAAGAGCATAGCTTTTCAAGTTACAGATCCACTTCCAGGAACCTGAATCAAAACATTTGATGAAGTCTTATTGGTATGCTTATATATTGCAGGTAATGTGCTTTCATCCATTGTGCCCATAATGAATCAGATGTGCACAATCTCCATACAAGTCTAATTCCAGCAGCAAGATTAACATCTTTTAGCTTCCTGATACCCATTCCTCCCTCCTCTTTTGGACAACATGTTGGAATTGAAGAAGATAAAAGCGAATTTTTGAGCTGAATTATGGCAAGATCGTTGATCGAATCAATTGGATGATGGTTGGAGTGTGTTCTCCTTCCATTGGGGATGAACGTGGTATATTCACATGTGCAATTCCGACTTCGAATGATTGAGATATTCAAGTCCAAAGATTGCCTAATTCAAAGCCAAAACGGGACTAAAGGTAGCTTAAAGCATTTAGTTCCACATTGGCCATGGGATGGAAGTTTGTGGTGTATAAATAGAGAAAATTGAGAACAAAGGGCGTGCCTTTGGGTACTTGGAGTTTTCGCGCGCGAAAAGGAGGGAACTATGCTTGCACATGCGTGCGCGCGCGCGCGCCGCCGCTGGCGGCAGCCGGGCGCGGGCGCGGGCGCGGGCTCGGGCTCGGGTTTGGGTTCCCTACCTGGCCTGGTTCTTTTTGAACCGGGTGTCGCGGGTATGGGCTACTCCGCTACCCGAACCAAACCCGCTCCGCTCCGCTACCCGATCCGCTCCAGCCCACCCGTCAACAGTTGTCTAAGAACGGCTCCGAACCGCCCGCCAACGGCTGTCGGAAAATCGTCCGTGCGGTTGGGCGGTTGGGCCGAACGGTTGCGACGGTTCTGTCCGAGCCGTTGCAACTGTTGGAAAAATGGCGGACGAGAATGCCCTTCCAGATTTCCATTCTCAACACACCAAAATTCCAAATATCTCTCTCTCTATTAAATTGAGTTCTGATCTGCGCGAATTGTTTTTCGGCGTTCTGAACTGTGCTTCCAGCGTGAAGTAGGAAAGCGGCTTCCAGCGAGAAGTGAGAATCCAAAGCAACTTCCAAAGAAGATTCTGCAAAATTGTTCTGAAAGAGGAATCAAAAAATTCAACATATTCTTTTATAAGAATTGTTGTCTGAATCTGGTACTTCTGAAGAAAGATATTCTTCTACCTTCCTTCGTCCTCAACAGTGGGTGCTCCTCCAGAGAGTAAAGACAAATATTCGTTTGAAATTTGTCCTTGTACCGCTGCTTCAAAGATCCTGTGAAGGTACTGGTTGACTAAGGTTCGACTGTACAGTGATTTGGTAGTGCTATCCAAATACCGTGAAAGAGTGTTGTATCTTAGGAGACCAGCGTCCATTATCCCGTTAGCACCGGTGCGGGGGTCGTAATTGTCTTAAGGAGATTCGCTCTAAGCGTACCTCACTCTAAATACTGTCTAAGTGGATTAAATCTTTTATACAGGGGAATACTTTACAGTATATCGAGACTGACTTAGATTCAGTCTAATTGGTGCTTTAACCAAGGAAGGAAATTGAAAGGTGGTTCTTAAATTAAGGAACGTTCTATTGAACGAAAAACCTCCCACCTGATATTTGCCGACCTGGCCAATTAGATTGTTGATATCTCAGTGATCTTGATTAGTTGTCAGATTGATTCTTGTTAAGCAGAATACCCAACTATCTTAAGACAATTACTGTTTCTTACTTCTGTTCTGCTTGAACTTGCAGAAAATGTTTGAGACAAATCAAGATAGCACTATCAAGGCAACAAACATGCAGCTCCAAAGTTTGATGCCTACTCCACTTCCTAACCCGAAGCCGGAGAAGTCAGGAAAATTCGACGGCACAGAATTCAAGAGGTGGCAACAGAAGATGCTCTTCTACTTGGCCACTCTTCATCTGGCCAAATTCCTGTAGGAGGATCCACCAGAACCCGGAACTGATCGGGACTCAGTCCTTGTAGTCGATGCTTGGACACAAGGTGACTTCCTTTGCCGAAATTATGTTTTAAATGGACTGGATGACTCTCTTTACAATGTCTACAGTCCTATCACTACGGCAAAGAAGTTATGAGCCAGTCTTGACAAGAAATACAAGACTGAGGATGCTGGTACCAAGAAGTTCGTCGTAGGACGATTTATGGAGTACAAAATGGTGGATACCAAGACTGTAATCAGTCAGGTGCAAGAGTTCCAACTTATCTTGCACGAAATAGAAGCCGAAGGTATGATTCTTCCTGAGACTTTTCAGGTTGCAACTATCGTGGAGAAACTCCCACCTGCGTGGAGAGACTTCAAGAACTACCTGAAGCACAGAGAAAGGAGCTAAAGTTGGAAGATCTCATTGTGAGGCTTCGTATCGAGGAGGACAACCGCAAGTCCGAGAAAAGGAGCAGCAAGAACTCCTACGAAGCAAAAGCAAATATGATCGAGGACTCAAAGGGGAAAGCGTCTACTTCCAAAGGCTTAAAGCGGAAGAAGACTTCCCAGGGGTACAAAGGCAAGGCCCAAGACGGCAAAAGCATGTGATTCAAAGGAACCTGCTACATCTGCAACAAAGAAGGGCACAAAGCAAATGAATGTCGCAGCCGTCTCAAAAAGAACAAGAAAAGCCACCCACAGGCGAACATGACCAACCATGAATCACCAAGTCTTTCAACAGTGGTGTCAGAAGTGAATCTGACAACCAATAATAAGGATTGGTGGGTAGACACGGGAGCTACTCGGCACATCTGCTCGGAGAAATTGTTATTCTCAGAATATCAAAGGCTAGAGTAAGATGAGCAATTATTCATGGGTAATTCAGCTTCCTCAAAGGTTGAAGGAAAGGGCAAGGTCATCCTGAAGTGGACATCGGGAAATGGGCTTACTCTTAACGATGTGCTTCATGTTCCAGACATCCGCAAGAATTTGATCTCCGGATCAATACTTAGTAAGAAAGGATTTAGAATGGTATTTGAATCTGACAAATTTGTACTTACTAAGGGAGGGATGTATGTGGGAAAGGGTTATCTTGTTGATGGACTTTTTAAAGCCAATGTTGCAGTGGTAGATAAAAAGTCCGTGTATTTGTACCCGAAGCTAATAAATAAAGGAAATTCTTCTGTTTATTTGCTTGAGTTTCCTATTTTGTGGCATGCTAGATTAGGGCATATAAATTACAAGTCTTTGAAGAACTTGTCTAATCTAGGATATATTCCTAAACTCAACTTAGAAGAAATTCGCAAGTGTGAGATTGTGTTGAGGCCAAGTTGGCGAAAAATTTATTTCACTCAATTGATCGAAATACAGAACCTTTAGGGTTAATTCATAGCGATCTGTGTGACTTGAAATTCATGCCAAGTAGAAGCGGTAAAAAGTATTTCATTACTTTTATCGATGACTGTACAAGATACTGCTATGTGTATCTTTTAAATAGTAAGGATGAGGCAATAAATATGTTTATAACATATAAAGCCGAAGTTGAGAATCAACTCAACAAGAAAATCAAGATTCTAAAATCCGATAGAGGCGGAGAATATGAATCAAATAATTTTAGTGAGTTATGTGCTAGTTTTGGTATAATACATTAAACTACAGCACCATACACTCCTCAGCAGAATGGAATTGCTGAACGGAAGAACAGAACTTTGAAGGAGATGGTTAATTCCATGCTCGTAAGTTCTGGAGCTTCGCAGAACTTGTGGGGGGAAGCTCTATTAACTGCAAATTATATTCTAAATAGAGTACCCCACAAGAAACTTGGTCTTATACCATTTGAGTTGTGGCATGGAAGGACACCTTCCTACCATTACCTCAAAATGTGGGGGTGCCTTGCAAAGGTGCTGGCACCATTACCTAAAAAGACTAAGTTGGGAGCAAAAACTATGGACTGTGTATTCATAGGCTATGCCTTGAATAGTAGTGCCTACAGATTTCTGATTCATAATTCAGAAATACCAGATATTCATGTAAACATGATTATCGAATCTCGAGATGCTGTGTTCTTTGAAGACATCTTTCCGTACAAACGGGAAGCAGATAAGACTTCTGGGAAAAGAACACACGAGATGGCGTTTAGGGACGAAAGTTCCGAGGAACCGAATGTTAATGCGAAAACTGAACCAAGAAGAAGTCAGAGATCTAGAATCTCAAAATCTTTTGGTCCAGATTTCATAGCATACGCTATTGAGAGCGAGCCCAAACATTTAAAGAGGCTATGTCAACCCCAGAAGCACAAATGTGAAAAGAAGCTATAAATAGCGAAATAGAATCCATACTAAGTAATCATACTTGGGAATTGGTAAACTTGCCTCCTGGAAGTAAACCAATTGGGTGTAAGTGGATTTTCAAACGAAAATTAAAACCCGATGGATCTATCGATAAGTACAAGGCTAGATTAGTAGCCAAGGGTTATCGGCAAAAAGAAGGACTTGACTACTTAGATACTTATTCACCAGTAACAATAATAACGTCTATTCGGATGTTAATTGCAATTGCAGTATTGCACAACTTAGATATCCATCAAATGGATGTCAAGACTGCATTCTTAAATGGTGAATTAAATGAAGAGATATATATGGAGCAACCTGAAGGATTTAAAGTCAAGGGCCAAGAACACAAGGTGTGTAAATTGGTAAAATCCTTATATGGTTTAAAGCAGGCTCCTAAATAATGGCATGAGAAATTTGATAGTGTCATGATCAAAGATGGATTCACTATCAATGAATGCGATAAGTGTGTTTACACGAAAATAGTTGGAGATGCATGTATCATTGTTTGTCTTTATGTAGATGACATGTTGATACTTGGGACTAATATTGAAATTATTAAGTCCACTAAAAGAATGTTATCCAACAGTTTTGATATGAAGGATCTGGGGGTTGCTGATGTAATTTTAGAAATTAAAATTACTAGAACACCAGATGGAATCAGTCTATCTCAATCTCACTATGTGGATAAGATGATAGAAAGATTTAAGGATCATGGGATAAAAGAGAATACAAATCCTTTTCTCCCACACGTCCACCTTCATAAGAATACAGGAACTGGAATACGCCAGTTGGAGTATTCTCAGATTATCGGAAGTCTAATGTATTTGATGAATTGCACTAGACCCAATATTGCTTACGCTGTAAGCAAGTTAAGTAGATACACTAGCAATCCTAGTGATCTTCATTGGACCGCTCTACTACGAGTATTGGGTTACGTATCACATACCAAGAAATATACCTTGAGATATGGACAGTATCCACCTGTACTGGAAGGATACAGTGATGCTAATTGGATTGCAGATTCTGAGGAATCAAAATCAACTAGCGGATACGTATTTACTCTAGCAGGAGCAGCGGTATCATGGAAGTCTTCTAAGCAAACATGTATTGCCCGTTCCACTATGGAATCGGAATTCATAGCCTTAGATAAGGCTGGAGAAGAAGTGATTGGTTGCTAATGTTGCATATTTAATGTCACATTTCATACTTATTTTAGAATAAAAGCCTGCATTGTCCTAATTATTTGTTTAATTTATTTGCAGGCCCAATCCTTAAGGAGATGAAGAGAAATGAGCCCAAAAGCCCACCAGAATTCTGAATTAAATCAGAGTTAATTCGTACACATAAAATCAGGGCAAAATCAAGAGGTTGAAACCGGTTGAGAAGAATCATCTCAGAATCGATCGGTTAAAGCCAAGAATCCAAGGCCATTTCGTCAGAATCCGGAGCTTAAACGACAAAACCAACAAAGGATAAAGCCAGAAGAAACCCCCGGGATGACCCACCAACAGGGTGTGGCCATTTGGCCACACCCTGGCCGCGGAAACGCGGCTTGGGCCGCGTTTCCGCGGCTTTGTTGGGGAGTTAGGGGGAGCGTTTGCTCCCCCGACCTCCCTGGGATTCTGGTTGTTGGGTTTTTGGCCTATAAAAGGGCAATTGTTGTGCTGAAATGGGACGTCAATGCAGATTAGGATTTAGCCTAGTTTTTCATTTCTTAGTTTAGGTTTTTGCTTTTCTTTTTCATGTAATTTAGTTTTCATTTATGTAATTCTGAGGAGATCAACTTTCATCGAAGAACAAGACTGAAGCTTGAGCTAAAAGTGACAATTGGTGTAAGGTTTTATTTCTTTTCTTCGATTGTTATGAAATCAAATCAATGCTATTTCCTTGTATGTTCTTTTTAGTTCTCTTCTTCTTTTCTATTTTACCTTTCTTTTGGTACAACTGTCTTCCAAGTGAGTCTAAAAGCATCGAAAGAGCCTTGCCTTTGCGAGTGCCACCGATAGCTCATGACGATGGAATTGTGAGTCTCTCTGTATCATTTCATGCTTGCGTATCTTGATGATATAATGTGGAAGAGACCAACACTCGACTCTTATGGGCTATGCGCTAACTGCCTCCAATTCAAGGTAACATTGAAGCTAAGAACTCAAGGTAAGCTTTGGTGAAAAGAAGGTAAATATTTGTTTTCTTTTCTTTTTCATTTCTGTAAATTAAATCACTACATCTTCCAACTCTATCATCTCCACTTCATTGTACTTAGTCGCTTTTCATCGTTTTCTGATTTTCCATCTTCTTCATCTCTCGCTTTCTTCTTAACTTTAACCATTAACTTTCTTTTTCTTTTCATAACATAAAACAGAGAAGAACTTTCGCTTATTTTCTTAACGATTTCAATAAAGAACTGTAAAGCTTCCATCGCAAACCCTCCTTGTGGATCACGACCCGCATAGCCACTTGCTATAGCGGAAGAATTGAGCACTTGCACATTTTCTTTCTAAGTTCTATATTCTCGTATTTTGTGTGCAGGTTTGCCTCAATCAAGAAGCAGAATGGCTTCGACAATTCTTAGAAGATATACCATTGTGGCAAAAGCCAGTGCCCGCTATATGTATACACTGCGATAATCAAGCAGCTATATCTAGGGCACAAAATGTTATATACAACGGTAAGTCTAGACATATTCGTCGTAAACATAATACCGTGAAGCAGTTGCTCTCAATGGAATTATCTCTATTGACTTTGTATCGTCAAAGGATAATTTAGCGGATCCGCTTACTAAAGGTTTAAGTGGAGAGCGTATAAACTGCGCATCGAGGGGAATGGGTCTAAAAGCCTAACCTTACTGAGTCAGCTTAATGGAAACCTCACTTAGCGACTGGAGATCCCACAGACTAAGTTCAAGAGAAAAAACTAGTTATGATTGACTCAGCAAGTAAGCACTTGGGAACTGGACTCCAATCCATTCCTAAGGTGCACATAAGTGCTTTTCTACAAGTGGATTAAGTATAAGCTTAACGCTTTTAATGGTGACTATATCTTGTTACTAAACAAGTGGAGTAGAGTAGACTACTCTTAATAGGTCCATCACCTATGTGAGTATAGAGTTGGGTCGGCTCTTTGGGAATTTCTATGGAGGCTGTTATTCCCTAAAGATACTCTCTGAAACAAGAATGTCCAGGGCCAAAACGGATACAACCGAGAACCAAAGTTGATTTGGAAAGTCACTGTGTGAAGCTTGTTGACTTGGCTTGCACTAACGGCTAACAGTTCAAGACCTAGTTCACTGATTAGCCAGTAAGTCCGATAAAGCTTTCGCTATGGAAGGTTCAAGACCTAGTTCACCTATCCTGATGCAGTTTCTTTTCTAAAGTACCTTTCACAATAGAGTCAGTCTCTTTGTGTGTCATTTCCTGAATTCTCCATTCATTTGGGGGATTGTTGGAATTGAAGAAGATAAAAGCGAATCTTTGAGCTGAATTATGGCAAGATCCGTGATCGAATCAATTGGATGATGGTTGGAGTGTGTTCTCCTTCCATTGGGGATGAACATGGTATATTCACATGTTCAATTCCGACTTCGAATGAATGAGATATTCAAGTCCAAAGATTGCCTAATTCAAAGCCAAAAACGGGACTAAAGGTAGCTTAAAGCATTTAGTCCCACATTGGCCATGGGATGGAAGTTTGTGGTGTATAAATAGAGAAAATTGAGAACAAAGGGCGTGCCATTTGGGTACTTGGAGTTTTCGCGCGCGAAAAGGAGGGAACTATGCTCGCACATGCGTGCGTGCGCGCGCCGCGCGCGCCGCCGCTGGCGGCGGCCGGGCAGGGCTCGGGCTCGGGTTCGGGTTCGGGTTTAGGTTCCCTACCTGGCCTGGTTCTTTTTGAACCGGGTGTCGCGGGTATGGGCTACTCCGCTACCCGAACCAAACCCGCTCCGCTCCGCTACCCGATCCGCTCCAGCCCACCCGCCAACAGTTGTCTGCGAACGGCTCCGAACCGCCCGCCAATGGCTATCGGAAAACCGTCCGTGCGGTTGGACGGTTGGACCGAACGGTTGCGACGGTTCTGTCCGAACCGTTGCAACTGTTGGAAAAATGGCGGACGAGAATGCCCTTCCGGAGCGCTATAAATAGCGCTCCAGATTTCCATTCTCAACACACCAAAATTCCAAATATCTCTCTCTCTATTAAATTGAGTTCTGATCTGATCTGCGCGAATTGTTTTTCGGCGTTCTGAACTGTGCTTCCAGCGTGAAGTAGGAAAGCGACTTCCAGCGGGAAGTGGGAATCCGAAGCAACTTCCAAAGAAGATTCTGCAAAATTGTTCTGAAAGAGGAATCAGAAAATTCAACATATTCTTTATAAGAATTGTTGTCTGAATCTGGTACTTCTGAAGAAAGATATTCTTCTACCTTCCTTCGTCCTCAACAGTGGGTGCTCCTCCAGAGAGTAAAGGCAAATATTCGTTTGAAATTTGTCCTTGTACCGCTGCTTCAAAGATCCTGTGAAGGTACTGGTTGACTAAGGTTCGACTGTACAGTGATTTGGTAGTGCTATCCAAATACCGTGAAAGAGTGTTGTATCTTGAGAGACCAGCGTCCATTATCCCGTTAGCACCGGTGCGGGGGGCGTAATTGTCTTAAGGAGCTAAATATTGTATAAGTGGATTAAATCCTTTATACAGGGGATATACTTTACAGTATATCGAGACTGACTTAGATTCAGTCTAATTGGTGCTTTAACCAAGGAAGGAAATTGAAAGGTGGTTCTTAAATTAAGGGACGTTCTATTGAACGAAAAACCTCCCACCTGATATTTGCCGACCTGGCCAATTAGATTGTTGATATCTCAATGATCTTGATTAGTTGTCAGATTGATTCTTGTTAAGCAGAATACCCAACAATCTTAAGACAATTACTGTTTCTTACTTCTGTTCTGCTTGAACTTGCAGAAAATGTCTAAGACAAATCAAGATAGCACTAGCAAGGCAACAAACATGCAGCTCCAAAGTTTGATGCCTACTCCACTTCCTAACCCGAAGCCGGAGAAGCCAGGAAAATTCGACAGCACAGAATTCAAGAGGTGGCAACAGAAGATGCTCTTCTACTTGGCCACTCTTCATCTGGCCAAATTCCTGCAGGAGGATCCACCAGAACCCGGAACTGATCGGGACTCAGTCCTTGCAGTCGATGCTTGGACACAAGGTGACTTCCTTTGCCGAAATTATATTTTAAATGGACTGGATGACTCTCTTTACAATGTCTACAGTCCTATCACTACGGCAAAGAAGTTATGGGCCAGTCTTGACAAGAAATACAAGACTGAGGATGCTGGTACCAAGAAGTTCGTCGTAGGACGATTTATGGAGTACAAAATGGTGGATATCAAGACTGTAATCAGTCAGGTGCAAGCGTTCCAACTTATCTTGCACGAAATAGAAGCCGAAGGTATGATTCTTCCTGAGACTTTTCAGGTTGAAACTATCGTGGAGAAACTCCCACCTGCGTGGAGAGACTTTAAGAACTACCTGAAGCACAAGAGAAAGGAGCTAAAGTTGGAAGATCTCATTGTGAGGCTTCGTATCAAGGAGGACAACCGCAAGTCCGAGAAAAGGAGCAGCAAGAACTCCTACGAAGCAAAAGCAAATGTGATCGAGGACTCAAAGGGGAAAGCGTCTACTTCCAAAGGCTTAAAGCGGAAGAAGACTTCCCAGGGGTACAAAGGCAAGGCCCAAGACGGCAAAAGCTTGCGATTCAAAGGAACCTGCTACATCTGTAACAAAGAAGGGCACAAAGCAAATGAATGTCGCAGCCGCCTCAAAAAGAACAAGAAAAGCCACCCACAGGCGAACATGACCAACCATGAATCACCAAGTCTTTCAACAGTGGTGTCAGAAGTGAATCTGACAACCAATAACAAGGATTGGTGGGTAGACACGGGAGCTACTCGGCACATCTGCTCGGAGAAATTGTTATTCTCAGAATATCAAAGGCTAGAGCAAGATGAGCAATTATTCATGGGTAATTCAGCTTCCTCAAAGGTTGAAGGAAAGGGCAAGGTCATCCTTAAGTGGACATCGGGGAAAGAGCTTACTCTTAACGATGTGCTTCATGTTCCAGACATCCGCAAGAATTTGATCTCCGGATCAATACTTAGTAAGAAAGGATTTAGAATGGTATTTGAATCTAATAAATTTATACTTAATAAGGGAGGGATGTATGTGGGAAAGGGTTATCTTGTTGATGGACTTTTTAAAGCCAATGTTGCAGTGGTAGATAAAAAGTCCGTGTATTTGTACCCGAAGCTAATAAATAAAGGAAATTCTTCTGTTTATTTGCTTGAGTCTCCTATTTTGTGGCATGCTAGATTAGGGCATGTAAATTACAAGTCTTTGAAGAACTTGTCTAATCTAGGATATATTCCTAAACTCAACTTAGAAGAAATTCGCAAGTGTGAGATTTGTGTTGAGGCCAAGTTGGCGAAAAATTCATTTCACTCAATGATCGAAATACAGAACCTTTAGGGTTAATTCATAGCGATCTGTGTGACTTGAAATTCATGCCAAGTAGAAGCGGTAAAAAGTATTTCATTACTTTTATCGATGACTGTACAAGATACTGCTATGTGTATCTTTTAAACAGTAAGGATGAGGCAATAAATATGTTTATAACATATAAAGCCGAAGTTGAGAATCAACTCAACAAGAAAATCAAGATTCTAAAATCTGATAGAGGCGGAGAATATGAATCAAATGATTTTAGTGAGTTATGTGCTAGTATTGGTATAATACATCAAACTACAGCACCATACACTCCTCCGCAGAATGGAATTGCTGAACGGAAGAACAGAACTTTGAAGGAGATGGTTAATTCCATGCTCGTAAGTTCTGGAGCTCCACAGAACTTGTGGGGGAAGCTCTATTAACTGCAAATTATATTCTAAATAGAGTACCTCACAAGAAACTTGGTCTTATACCATTTGAGTTGTGGCATGGAAGGACACCTTCCTACCATTACCTCAAAATGTGGGGGTGCCTTGCAAAGGTCCTGACACCATTACCTAAAAAGACTAAGTTGGGAGCAAAAATTATGGACTGTGTATTCATAGGCTATGCCTTGAATAGTAGTGCCTACAGATTTCTAGTTCATAAATCAGAAATACCAGATATTCATGTAAACATGATTATCGAATCTTGAGATGCTGTGTTCTTTGAAGACATCTTTCCGTACAAACAGGAAGCAGATAAGACTTCTGGGAAAAGAACACACGAGATGGCGTTTAGGGACGAAAGTTCCGAGGAACCGAATGTTAATGCGGAAACTGAACCAAGAAGAAGTCAGAGATCTAGAATCTCAAAATCTTTTGGTCCAGATTTCATAGCATACGCTATTGAGAGCGAGCCTCAAACATTTAAAGAGGCTATGTCAACCCCAGAAGCACAAATGTGAAAAGAAGCTATAAATAGCGAAATAGATTCCATACTAAGTAATCATACTTGGGAATTGGTAAACTTGCCTCCTGGAAGTAAACCAATTGGGTGTAAGTGGATTTTCAAACGAAAATTAAAACCCGATGGATCTATCGATAAGTACAAGGCTAGATTAGTAGCCAAGGGTTATCGGCAAAAAGAAGGACTTGACTACTTAGATACTTATTCACCAGTAACAAGAATAACGTCCATTCGGATGTTAATTGCAATTGCAGTATTGCACAACTTAGATATCCATCAAATGGATGTCAAGACTGCATTCTTAAATGGTGAATTAAATGAAGAGATATATATGGAGCAACCTGAAGGATTTAAAGTCAAGGGTCAAGAACACAAGGTGTGTAAATTGGTAAAATCCTTATATGGTTTAAAGCAGGCTCCTAAACAATGGCATGAGAAATTTGATAGTGTCATGATCAAAGATGGATTCACTATCAATGAATGCGATAAGTGTATTTACACGAAAACAGTTGGAGATGCATGTATCATTGTTTGTCTTTATGTAGACGACATGTTGATACTTGGGACTAATATTGAAATTATTAAGTCCACTAAAAGAATGTTATCCAACAGTTTTGATATGAAGGATCTGGGGGTTGCTGATGTAATTTTAGAAATTAAAATTACTAGAATACCAGATGGAATCAGTTTATCTCAATCTCACTATGTGGATAAGATGATAGAAAGATTCAAGGATCAGGGGATAAAAGAGAATACAAATCCTTTTCTCCCACACGTCCACCTTCATAAGAATACAGGAACTGGAATACGCCAGTTGGAGTATTCTCAGATTATCGGAGGTCTAATGTGTTGGCCTAAAAGGTTACACTCTCCATTTGTTTAGAGTTTTGATGATAACAAAACAAATAAGTGCTATTTGGTACTAATTAGTTTGTTTAGATAAGTTTTAGGCTAGTACCATATTTGGAGGCCATTGCTTAGCTATTGCAAGAATTTCTAGGTTCATGAAGCAAAGGCTTTTTGCACATCAAGGAAGGAACATAGAAGAGAAGGCTCTAGCAAGGCATCACATGGCTCAAGACTTCAAGATTGCTCAAGATAATTTATTAGATTTGCTTTTAGTTTAGAATTTTGTTAAAGAATAGTGAATAGGTTTGAAGCTCTATCACACACGTTTTTGCGCACATCTTGTTTCCTAACATAAATAGTTTGTATACAATCTTCAACCTACAAACTTACTTTAATATACATAATCATGTGTTTTAAGTTTTGTGTTTATCAAAACTTATTTTGGTATTGGAATTTATGACAAACTTTGATATACATATGTTTCATGTATATAGGATTATGCTTCAAAATGTTTAAATATCATGTTTTTGTATTTGGAAGAAGTTTTGGACAAAACGTATTTTCTAGTCAAAATCCAAGTTTTAGAAAATACAGTTTTGGTTTTTGGTAAAAATGATAAGAGTCAAAAATAGTTCATATTGATTGATATTTGAGTTAAACTTTTTACTGCATGTTTATATATCAATGCAAAATGATAAAACTATTTTTGGTGATTTTATGAGTGTTAAAAGATTTTTCAAAATATTTTTAAAACTATTTTTCTGTCCTTTCCAGACTTCATCCAGTCGACTAGTCTTCTGACTAGTCGACTTGGCTAGAAATCGGTCGACCGGGTCGGTCGATCGACGTGCACAAATCTGTGCACGTTTGGCAGTCTTTGGACGGTCACCGTCCCGGTCGACCGGACTGAGAGCTGAGCTCTCTGTTTGTTTCGGTCGACCGGGCCTGTTGACCGTAGCCTGCAACGGCTATATTCCTTTGAACTAGCGGTCGACCGGGCCGGTTGACCGTGCTAGCCGTTTGAACAGTAACGGCTAGTTTTCTGAGCTGGTTTATTTTTGTCTTTTTCTCACTTAATTATGTTTAAGTGACATGTTTTGGTTTTAATACTTTCTGATTAGCCTTAAATATGTTTTATCTCCTAACCCTAGCCCTCTTCTATAAATAGGGGTGTTTAGGGAGAGGTTGTTAATTAGGAAAATTCTCAAAAATTTCCAAAAGTTTAAGGCATTCAAAAGATTTGGTTTCTTGGTTTTTGTGCTGAAATTCTCTCTCATTTTCTGAAGTGCTTTCAAGAATTCTCTGATTTCATTTTCTTTTCTCCTTACACACAAGAGCTTCATTCCTACTCATTATTTCTCTAAGGACCTTTGTAAGGGAAGAGAATTTTGCAAGAGAGAGTTTGTGGTCTTTTGACTACTCAGAGATTGCTTGTACTTGAGATTGTGGAGTTGGGTACTCCGGTGTATTTGTGACATCTTTGTGATAGTGGAAGTGGTTGGAATCCTTCTGGGGAAGGCGGGGAAGTAGAGCTGGGTGCTCGAACCTCGATAACAAATCTCGGTGTTTGTGTTTGGTTTACTTGCTCTTATTTCTTGCTCTATTTTCATTGCTCTTATTACTTGCTCTCTACATTCATTGCTATATTCACTTGCTTTGTGAGATTGTTGCTTCATAATTTTTAAATTGTGCATTGATTAGCATTATCACCTATTCACCCCCCCTCTAGGTGATTTTCATAATGTATTTGATGAATTGCACTAGACCCGATATTGCTTACGCTGTAAGCAAGTTAAGTAGATACACTAGCAATCCTAGTGATCTACATTGGACCGCTCTACTATGAGTATTGGGTTACGTATCACATACCAAGGAATATGCCTTGAGATATGGACAGCATCCACCTGTACTGGAAGGATACAGTGATGCTAATTGGATTCCAGATTCTGAGGAATCAAAATAAACTAGCGGATACGTATTTACTCTAGCAGGAGCAGCGGTATCATGGAAGTCTTCTAAGCAAACATGTATTGCCCGTTCCACTATAGAATCGGAATTCATAGCCTTAGATAAGGCTGGAGAAGAAGCAGAATGGCTTCGACAATTCTTAGAAGATATACCATTGTGGCAAAAGTCAGTGCCCGCTATATGTATACACTGCGATAATCAAGCAGCTATATCTAGGGCACAAAATGTTATATACAATGATAAGTCTAGACATATTCGTCGTAGACATAATATCATGAAGCAGTTGCTCTCAAATGGAATTATCTCTATTGACTTTATATCGTCAAAGGATAATTTAGCGGATCCGCTTACTAAAGGTTTAAGTGGAAAGCGTATAAACTGCGCATCGAGGGGAATGGGTCTAAAAGCCTAACCTTACCGAGTCAGCTTAATGGAAACCTCACTTAGCGACTGGAGATCCCACGGACTAAGTTCAAGAGGAAAAACTAGTTATGATTGACTCAGCAAGTAAGCACTTGGGAGCTGGACTCCAATCCATTCCTAAGGTGCACATAAGTGCTTTTCTACAAGTGGATTAAGTATAAACTTAACGCTTTTAATGATGACTATATCTTGTTACTAAACAAGTGGAGTAGAGTAGACTACTCTTAATAGGTCCATCACCTATGTGAGTATAGAGTTGGGTCGGCTCTTTGGGAATTTCTATGGAGGCTGTTATTCCCTAAAGATACTCTCTGAAACCAAGAATGTCCAGGGCCAAAACGGATACAACCGAGAACCAAAGTTGATTGGAAAGTCACTGTGTGAAGCTTGTTGACTTGGCTTACACTAACGGCTAACATTTCAAAACCTAGTTCACTGATTAGCCAGTAAGTCCGATAAAGTTTTCGCTATGGAAGGTTCAAGACCTAGTTCACCTATCCTGATGCAGTTTCTTTTCTAAAGTACCTTTCACAATAGAGTCAGCCTCTTTGTGTGTCATTTCCTTGAATTCTCCATTCATTGTGGGGGATTGTTGGAATTGAAGAAGATAAAAGCGAATCTTTGAGCTGAATTATGGCAAGACCCGTTGATCGAATCAATTGGATGATGGTTGGAGTGTGTTCTCTTCCATTGGGGATGAACGTGGTATATTCACATGTTCAATTCCGACTTCGAATGAATGAGATATTCAAGTCCAAAGATTGCCTAATTCAAAGCCAAAAACGGGACTAAAGGTAGCTTAAAGCATTTAGTCCCACATTGGCCATGGGATGGAAGTTTGTGGTGTATAAATAGAGAAAATTGAGAACAAAGGGCGTGCCATTTGGGTACTTGGAGTTTTCGCGCGCGAAAAGGAGGGAACTATGCTCGCACATGCGTGCGTGCGCGCGCGCGCGCCGCCGCTGGCGGCGGCCGGGCTCGGGCGCGGGACCGGGACTGGGCTCGGGCTCGGGTTCGGGTTTGGATTTGGGTTCCCTACCTGGCCTGGTTCTTTTTGAACCGGGTGTCGCGGGTATGGGCTACTCCGCTACCCGAACCAAACCCGCTCCGCTCCAGCCCACCCGCCAACAGTTGTCTGCGAACGGCTCCGAACCGCCCGCCAACGGCTGTCGGAAAACCGTCCGTGCGGTTGGGCGGGTTGGACCGAACGGTTGCGACGGTTCTGTCCGAACCGTTGCAACTGTTGGAAAAATGGCGGACGATAATGCCCTTCCGGAGCGCTATAAATAGCGCTCCAGATTTCCATTCTCAACACACCAAAATTCCAAATATCTCTCTCTATTAAATTGAGTTCTGATCTGCGCGAATTGATTTTCGGCGTTCTGAACTGTGCTTCCAGCGTGAAGTAGGAAGGCGGCTTCCAGCGGGAAGTGGGAATCCGAAGTAACTTCCAAAGAAGATTCTGCAAAATTGTTCTGAAAGAGGAATCAGAAAATTCACATATTCTTTTATAAGAATTGTTGTCTGAATCTGGTACTTCTGAAGAAAGATATTCTTCTACCTTCCTTCGTCCTCAACAGTGGGTGCTCCTCCAGAGAGTAAAGGCAAATATTCGTTTGAAATTTGTCCTTGTACCGTTGCTTCAAAGATCCTGTGAAGGTACTGGTTGACTAAGGTTCGACTGTACAGTGATTTGGTAGTGCTATCCAAATACCGTGAAAGAGTGTTGTATCTTGGGAGACCAGCGTCCATTATCCCGTTAGCACCGGTGCGGCGGACGTAATTGTCTTAAGGAGATTCGCTCTAAGCGTACCTCACTCTAAATATTGTATAAGTGATTAAATCTTTTATACAGGGGATATACTTTACAGTATATCGAGACTGACTTAGATTCAGTCTAATTGGTGCTTTAACCAAGGAAGGAAATTGAAAGGTGGTTCTTAAATTAAGGAACGTTCTATTGAACGGAAAACCTCCCACCTGATATTTGCCGACCTGGCCAATTAGATTGTTGTTATCTCAGTGATCTTGATTAGTTGTTAGATGATTCTTGTTAAGCAGAATACCCAACACAACACATATCAGCCCATGCCCATGTATGCATTTTGAAAAGACCCTCTCCAGTTCCTTCACCACAGAACCTGGCAGTTCAAAGGAGTAAATCCAATAACTAACCATATTATATAAGACACATTGACCAATTCAATCCTCCCAGAAAATGACAAAAAATTCAATTGCCAACCCTCTATGCTGCCTCTGAATTTATCCAAAAGTGTTGAAAAGTGTCCAGATTTAGGATAAACACTGGAAAGTGGTAATCCCAGATATTTTATAGGAAGGAAGCCTATGTTAACTCCAATAATATTCACAACCTCTTCTCTATATTTGCATCCTTTACTGTAGAAAACTTTACTTTTTTGTTTATTCATTCTCAAACCATTGAACAATTCAAGTCTAAGCAAAGAGTCAGTCAATCCCAATGCTGATTTCTTATCTCCCTTGCAGAAGACCAACACGGCATCAGCAAACAAAATATGACAAACTGTCATACTATCATTTCTTCTTATAGCCTTAATATCACCTTTAGAAATAGCTATATCCATAGTAATGGACCAAAATTCCATTACCAGAACAAAAAGTTATGGTGATAAGGGGCCTCCTTGTCTTACCCCTCTGTTACTCTTAAAATAGTCATTGGGTGATCCATTGAGCATTATAGAGAATGTAGGAGAAGATAAGAACTCCTTGATCCAGTTAATCCATCTATAAGGAAATTTCATGCAATGAAACATGTAATAAATGAATTCCCTATTGGTTGTCTCAAATGCTTTCTGCAAATCCACTTTAAGACATATTCTACTTCCCATTGGATTACTAAAATCTCTAACAAGCTCATGCGCCAGAAGTGAGGCATCGCTGATATGCCTCCCCTTTAAGAATGCACTCTGATTAAAAGAGACAAGTTCCCCCACCACTTGCTGGAGTCTGTAGAAAGCACTTTGGAAATAATCTTGTATAATGTGTTGCAACAAGAAATTGGCCTGAAATCATTTAGATGAGCAGCATTAGATGATTTAGGGACCAAAGTCACAAATGTATGATTTACCTCAGCGAGGAGACATCCTGATGAGAAAAAGATTGAATAGCTCTGCATATGTCATCTCCCACCTGGTCCCAATTCTTTTTAAAAAATGGGCATTGTGGTCCAGGGGCCTTATCAGGATGCATCTGAAATAAAAGCAGATTTAATCCCTAGAGAGGAAACATCTTTGTTGATCCAGTTAGCTGTCTCCTTAGTTAATGCCTTCTTCACTACAACCTCTGAAAAAACATTCCAATATGAGTCTGATGAAACAGTTGCTCATAACAAGCAGGAGCAAGTGATTTAATGGACTACAAGTCTGTCACTGATTTCACATCTTCAGTAATCAAATGGTATATATGATTTCTAGCATGTTTTGCTTTCACTATAGAATAAAAAAAAACTTAGTAAATACACACACATATGAGATAGACTTGTGTCCTTCCAAAAGGATTTGGCCGAAGCCTTCCCACTCAAATGCCAACATCCGACATTTAAATACAAGATTCACTTTGTTGAAGTTGATTTATATTATTTCAAGTATTTATAAACTAAAAATCAAGTGTTTTGAATATTTTTTCCCATGCATCAAGTAGGAAAAAAACGGACGGTCTAAATAGTGAGTTGGTTAGTTTAACGGTGTAGAATATTTGAAACCTAAAAAAAAATTGGTTTGTAGAGATTTTTAAGTGTTTAAATCATAATCAAGTGGGCAGATCGAGAATTTGTATGTCTAAAGACATAGATATAACCAACTCACTACTTTTGTCTGTCCATTTTGCGCCGCTTAATGGATGGGCAAAAAATATTTAAAACACTTGATTTTTGATTTATAGATACTAAAAATAATATATAGAAACTTTAATGGAGTGGATCTTGTATTCGAATATCGGAGGGTTGTATTTGAGTTAGAAGGATTTGGGCTCAAATCTTTTTGGAAGGACACAAGTCTATATGTGTGTGTAGAGTTGTGTTCTTCCAAAAGGATTTGAGTCCGAATCCTTCCCACTTAAATACAACCTCGACATTCAAATACAAGATCCACTCTGTTGAAGTTGATTTATATTATTCAAGTATCTATAAACTAAAAATCAAATGTATTGAATACTTTTTGCCCATCCATCAAGCGGCGCAAACTGGACGGCCGAAAGTAGTGAGTTGATTAAATCTATGTCTTTAGACATACAAATTCTCGATCCGGCCATTTGATTATGACCTAAATATTTAAAAACCCCTCCAAACCAATTTTGTTAGATTTTAAATATTCTACACCGTTAAACTAACCAACTCACTATTTAGGCCGTCCATTTTCCCCTACTTGATGCATGAGCAAAAAATATTTAAAACACTTAATTTTTTGATTTATATATACTTGAAATATTATGGATCAACTTCAATAGAGTGGATCTTATATTCGAATGTTGGTATTTGAATGGGAAGGATTGACCTAAAATTCTTTTGGAAGGACACAAGTCTCTCTCTCTACATATATATAAACACACATACATACATACAGAAATATGTATATCAGCTGACAGCTGAGAGGGACACATACAGAAATATGTATATCAGCCGACAGCTGAGAGTCCCTCTCAGCCTGCGATGACGTGACACATTATTAGCCACACTAATAAAGACAGCCCGCCGATTGGAATAGCTGAAATTACTAAATGTCCCTGTGATAAAAGATTATGAATCTGTATAGTTCATTATTTTTTTATATTTCTGACCTTAGTCAATATTATCAGAGTTATCTTTTTAACTGCGACCAACTGAATAGGAATGAGGTCTCTTCAAGTGCAACTTCATGAAATAAGGAAACAATTTTGAATACTTTTTTATTAATTTTTTTATAGGCGGATTAAGAATTTCAAGAATACGACTAAGCTCTTAATGGTCAATAAAATAATTTCTCAATAGTTTTAAAAGCGACTTTTGACACAGTCTATAATTATATATAGAATTGTATCTTATGGAACTCATAAACATGTCAATTTTTTTGCTTAATTATATATAAACAAATTAATTTTTTGCAGAAATTTATGATATGATCTGTAAGGATTTTACTGGTTGCGATCATAGTCACAGTTTTCTTATTCGCATGTCAGATATAAATAATTAAAATTATTTTTACATATTGCATGCAAATAAGGACTGCGACTATGGTCGCAGTGCTTAATGACAACATGTTATGGATGATTATTTTGTTAGGTTAAATGTAATAACGGTGAATAAGAATTGCGATTATATTCGCAGTTTACTTATGATTTTATATATTTATTCTTCACTGTGGCTATTTGTCTTTTCTTCACGAATGAGAAGAACTTTGTATTTGTGTCACACACTGTGGCCATAGTCGCATTTTCTTATTTATGATATACAATTACTGATTTGAGAGGATTGCGATCATGATCACAGTATCATCTGTTTATGTAATTAACTTTGAATTGCGACGATGGTCACTATTTTTAACTTGATTGAATGCACAAAGATCAAACTATTTTTATCATGATGGCGACCGTGGTCGCAGTTTCCTGTATAAATATAGTTAATTATATACTGCGATCATAATCGCAGTTCTACTAGTTGAGAGTAATTATTATCTGAGTACTGCGATCATGGTCGCAGTTGAGATGTAAAAATAATAAATATATATTTAGATTCACAGTTCTACTAGTTGAGAGTAATATCTGAGTATTGCGACCATGGTCACAGTTGAGATGCAAAAACAATAACTATATATTTAGATTCGACGTCTATTAGTTGAGAATAATTATTATCTAAGTACTGCGACCATGGTCGCAGTTGAGATGCAAAAGTAATAACTATATACTTAGATTCACAGTTCAATTAGTTGAGAGTAATTATTATTTGAGTACTGCGACCATGGTCGCAGTTGAGACGCAAAAATAATAATTATATATTTAGATTCGCAGTTCTATTAATTGAGAGTGATTATAATCTGAGTATGGCGACCATGGTCGCAGATAATAAACTATATTAGATTTACAGAGTGTGACCATATTTAACTTCTTAATAAAAGACTTATATTTCTTTTAGTAAATCATTATATTTATTATCGTATGATAACAATTTTTGCATAGAATATATGAGATCCGTGACTATTGTAGCAGTATTAAGAAAATCAACCAGAAGTCTTAAGATTACTGCGATGCATGAAAGAAAATAGTTTACATTTATTTTAAAAATATGGAAGATTATTTTTTAGATAGAAGTATATTTTATTTATAACATAATATGATTAGAAAGAGACCTTACAAAAAAAAAGCATTAAAAATCTTAAAAGAAGACAAAAATAAGGTGAATATTAGAAGAGCAAAAAAAATCTTAGTCCTCGTCGTCATTACCATTTTAAGCAGATTCGTTGTCTTCATTCTCCTTATCTTCCTGTTCATTATTTATTTCCTTATCTTCTCCCTCGTCGACTGGCTCACTGTCCTCTTCGCTTTCTTCTTCTATTTAAGGGTACTTTAGTTCGTTGATAAACTCTCAGAATGGATCGTCTGTATCAAGCTCTTCTCCAGATCGGTGTCGAGAAGAATCTGCAGAGGATATGCTCAAAAAAAGCGCGCCTTCAGCATCAGAGGACATTGTAGACTGTCTAAAAAAACACTAAAGACAAGTCATCAGAAAACAGAGTCTATACTTCAGGCGCGAGACTAATTATAGCCACTCGTATAATGCCAAGGCGTAGAGCATGGAGCCCGCGCCTCAATATCAATATAGTACCAAGACGCGAGGGCTGAAATCCGTGTCCCAGCTGCTCTGTGATAATCAAGACGCGACTCGAAGCCCGCGTCCTTACATCAATACAGTATCAAGACGCGAGAGCCTGAAGCCTGCGACTAGACATCACTGCAGTCTCAAGATGCAGAGCCTAAAGTTCGCGTCTGGTAGAGTTCGAAACTCGCGTCCAGTAAGGTTCGAAGTCAACGAAGAAATGCGAGGCTCAAAGCCCGCGTCTCAGTTATAACTGCCCTCATTACTGGGTCAATTACTGCCCATGTAATGAGGGAGTTAACCCCCATTATGGAGTATTTTTAGGGGACAATTTTACCCCTGAAACCCCTATAAATAGTTCAGTCTGCTGCTGAAGAAAATGGGCTTCTTTTGGTTGGGTCAGAATTTTTGGTCAGAAGAACTTTGGTTGTAAGCCTTAGAAAAACCAGAATCTCCAGCTGAGAAATACAAAGGAGAAAAACTCTTCTAAACAACTTGCTGAGTTCAAGTTTGTTCTTGCCTAAAGTCTCTTTGAGATTTTTGTTGGACAAAAGCTGTGTTACTTCGTCCACCATCCAAAGAGAAGATTCCCAAGAGGTCGTGACATTCACCCGGTTAACGGAAAACAAGATTCCCATCGCTACATCAAGAACTCGACATTAAACAAAGGGGAGATTTGAGCTTGAATATCTCCCCTCTCTTGTAATCGGATAATTGATCCGTTGTAACTTTCTTTACGGTCAAACAAAGAAAATTTACAGCCACAAACAAGAGATAACGACTCCGCTGGGGATTACTTTCTCTACTGATGAGCAAGTCGTGGCGCAACGTGACGTCACCTATATGGGAAAAATGGTCGAATCACTTGTCGTGGAGTTCGACCAGGCAAAATATGAAGAGTTTCTCTCTTCTGGCTCTAAGAGCCCTAGGGCGCGGCAGTACCACAAGGTCTCCTCGGGGACTAGCTCTCAAGTCCCTTTAGAGGTTTCTTCAGACGCAACTGGCGCAAGGAGTACCTGGCTAACCGCATCACAAGTAAGCCCCGCGTCAACATCACAAGTAAGCCCCGCGTCAACATCTCCCACGAGACCCGCGAGGTGAATGTGATTGACGTTCAACCCGCTCATGCCTGTCCTCTTCCTCAGCTCCAGGTTATCAGGGGTTCCGAACAACCCGTACGGCGTAACCAGAACGCTGAACATCGACAAAGACGACGCGCGTGTCAACTACAGACGCAAGAAGCTGTAACAAATATCTGTCCAGCAGATACAGAACGCGAGGCTCAAGCCCGTGTCTCTTCTGAGTTATGTCAGACGCGTAAAGTCTGCGTATGGAGACCAAAACGCGAAGCCCAACAGGCTTGCGTTAACGTGACGTTCAGCAACGTGAGGTCTGTGCCTCTTCTTAGAGACACGAGACCCGCGTCTCTACAACCAAATGCGGAATTGAGAAAGTCCGCGTGTCTCAACCGTCGCTAACCAGATGCGACAATTAGCAACGCGAGGTCCGCATCTCTTCTCAGCAGAGGCGCGAGACCCACGTTTCAAAGTCAAAACGCGAGAGCTGTACCTGTTCTACACAATGTGAGATCCACATTTCTGAACCCTGCGTCTCATATTCGCGACGCAAGGGGGGCTCTCAGAAGCTGAAAAGCCCTCAACAACCCGAAGCTAATCTCTTTGATCCCCTCCGACAGATCTAAGAGATTACTTGACAAAGAAAAGGGGTGCTAATTAGATCACTCCATCCTGTTTCTGTGAACGGCTCATCACAACAATACTCTCTGAATATCGCTGCAGCCCTCATATAAGCATGCAGTCGGTATTCAGTCAAGTAACCTCAAGATCCTTATCATCCAAAAGATGTCATTCTCACAGAAGGGGAACCTTCTCTGACGTGGAGTACTCTGAAGCCACTGCAAACATGACAAGAAAAAGTAGGGGAAAACAGCCGGTAGTCAGCTCCGACGAGTCTGACATGGAACCAAAAGGAGTGTACCGGTATACTCGCACTCGGACTGGTACAGTACCCCTGATTGACTACAGTGCCTTAGCCCAGGTCATTGAAGTAAGGGGATCACACTCTGCCATCGCAGAATCATAGGCCTCGAACTCTTCTATAGAGAAACAAGCCTTTGCGTATATGACAAACACTCCCGAAGAGACGACCAGATGCTTAGAACAGCAAGCCCAGGTCCAGAGGGAATAATTCGATATGATTCTTGCCTAACAAGAATCTATCGATACCCTCAAGCAAATACTTGCACAATTGCTTGAAGACAAGAGGAAGTCAACCAACAAAGTTTCTTCTAAGAAGTCTAAAGGAAAACGGAAAGAAGGAGAAAGCTCATCTTCCGTACATATCGAGGAGAAGGGACAATCCATTTTCGAGTCGTCTAAATCCTCATCTAAAGAGGAAGGCAACCCGGAGAATGGGGGAACTCATTCTAAAAGAATGAATCAATTAGAGCAGCGTCTGGAAGCCCTTATTAACCAGAAAGGCCTCTAAGAAGCAGGAGTGGTCCAGCCATATCCGGCCGAGTGGGACCTTGTTCCATACCCTCCTAAGTTCAAAGCTCCGACCCTACAAGCTTTCGACGGTAAAGGGTCACCGAACCAACACATCTACTACTTCAAATCTCAAATGGGGAATGTAGTAGATAATGATGCCATCTTGGCACGTTTGTTCATCGGCACTCTAAAAGGGCTTGTCTTTGAATGGTTCATGAAACTCTCAGAAGGCTCCATCAAAAATTAGGGTGACTTGGAGAAGCTCTTCCTTATACGCTTCTTCAAAGACGACTCAGAGATTACCATGCCCACTCTCCTGACAACGAAGCAGTGAAAGGGAGAGTCGGTAAAAGCATTTGTGAAAAGATTTCGGAACATGGCGCTCCGATGTCCTAGCGGTATGACCCAGGTCACCCTGGTGGAAACATGCCATCACAATATGCAAACTTCACTCCTAGCCCAGATAGGAGTTGCTGAAAGTCGCACTTGAAAGCAGTTGGTCCAATAAGGTGAACAGGCTGAAGAGATTTTCGTCAGGGTTAGGGCAGAAGAAAACAAGCCCAGACCCGAAAAGTCGACAAGGCGCGCGCCAGCAGTATCTTTCCAATCCAAAAGGAAGGATACATTAGCGACAGAGATAAAATCCCCCGTGAAATCTCAGCCAGCCAGAGAGGGAGGTTCTTCAAGTCAGCCGCCAACAGGCAGTACTCCTTAAGATGAGCACGTCGATTCGTTGTTCAAGTTACTCAATAAGAGCAACAGATTAAAACTTCATGAAGTTAGACGTCCCGATGAGGTCGGCAAGACCGACAATTCCAACTACTGCTTGTATCATAGGATGTTGGGGCACCCCACCAAGAGCTGTTATATCTTCAAAGATATTCTTCAAGCTCTGATAGCTGCGGAAGAACTCAAGCTCCATCCAAAACAGAAGAAAGTGACGGCTAACATGACGTCATTTCTTCAGTTCGAAAACCAGCCTCTAACACCGGCCGGAGTAGTTCCCATTCCGAAAGGGGAACTAAAGAAGATCAATATAGACCCGCATCACCAACAAGAGAAGGGTCTTGTACCTATCCCCACACCTCAGGGAGAAATTATGTGGGTTCATTCCGACCTTGTAAAAATATTTTTGATTGAGACGGGAAATTTTTGGAATTGAAATAAAGAAAGAGTTAGGGTTAGAAAGTTCTTAGTCTCGTCTCAATGTAACCACGTAGTAAGGGCTAGACGGGTCGATCTACAGGGAAGGATGCGATGAAAGCTTTTCGGAATGAATTCTCTAACAATTAGCTTGTAAAAGAAGAAATTATGATTGTAAGCAAATTTTTTAAATAGAATGAACAAGTATAACCAACTAATCATCTATCACAACCAAACACTAGTCTATCAAGAATAAATATCATGTTGAACCTATAAAGATTAACCCTAGATTATTACTTCAAATCCAAGAAAGAAAAGTAAGAAAGAGATTAAACCTTGTTGGCAGTACACTAGATAAAACTAAGCATTGGTTTATCAAAGTCCCAGAGTATAGTTTAAGAAAAGCAGTCTTAGATAATGTTAAACCATTAAAGCATCCAAGTATAAACCAAGAATAATTATTAAATAGTATACCCTAAACCTAGTTTAACTCAATTGAGGACTAATCTTCAAGAATTATTATTTACTTACCCTAGGGCTTTTAACATGCATGGAGTTTAATCAACTTATCTTCATAGATCTAGGTTTTAAATGGTGGAGAGATTAGCAAGCTACTAAAAAATTAGTTACACATAATTATGGTAGAATTTAGCATGGTATTTAAAGATTGTATAAAGGAGATGAAACTGGAATAAAAGAGACACAAATTAAAATAGCAAAGAGATTGAAAAAAGAAAAATGACTTTTATTGAATCTGTCACCAACTCAGTACAAAGTCTTCTCCTTTCTTCAACTCTTCCTCAAAGTAAAAAATAAAAATTAGAAAAATACAAGTAAATTTGAAAAGAAAGAGGATCTAAAGGAAACCCTAGACTTGAGCTTCTGAGATCTGCCCTTCCTCTGTTGCTCTGCAGGGGTATTTATAGGAGAAAATCAGAGAGATAGAAAGCGTATAAAGATAGGATTTAAATATTTCTAAATTTGAATTCTCCTCTCATCTTCAAACTTGTTTTGACTTATCCGTAGAAAATCAATTCTGATCTGTAACTTGTTATCGTGTTGATTACTGAGTATGGCTTATCAGATGGCTGAATTGGAAAGTGTGATCAACATAAGGGTTGTAGTCCTTCAAGTCTTCTTTCTGGAGCATTTTGAATCATCAAATTTGAGTTTCGATAGAGAACGTTATGATTGAAATACTAATTAAATTCAGATTTCTCTCCTTTATCTTCATCTTGTGGTGCAAGCAACCTGGTTCAAATAGAAGTCCATCTCTATCTTTAATTAGGATGATGATTCATCTTGTTCTATCTTTCTCCTCCTCAAGATTTGAATAGCAATTAGGAGTCCTACTTTATCCTTCCTCCTCCTTCCCTAGATTTTAAATTAATAATTTAAAATCCAAGTTTAGATTAGGTTAAATAAGATAGAAGCTTCTAAATTATTAAAATAAATCATGCATGTGGGCTTGTGGGCTTTTGGACTTCAATTGGGCTTCATTTATTCATTCTTTAATTAATCAAGACCTACACAACACTAAATAATAAAATGTTATCATAGCAGTGCTTTATAAAAGAATAAGTAGGGAAATATGATGATAAATATGCACTTTTGACTACCTATCACACCCCCACACTTATCCTTTTGCTCGTCCTCGAGTAAAAATAAAAAGAAAAGAAAAAAAAAAAGAAAAACTAACCTATCCTTACTCACTTTCATAGGAATCACGATTGCACTTAACATGTGCAACAAGCCGTTAAACCTCTACGTTACCCCTAGAGGAGAGTGTTGTATCGTGAGGGTTTTCAGTGGATTACACCCACAAAATTCATAAAAAAAGAAAAAATAAAGAAAAGAGGTAAAGTTAGAAAGTTCTTAGTCTCGTCACAATGTAACCACGTAGCAAGGGCTAGACGGGTCGATCCACAGGGAAGGATGCGATGGAAGCTATTCGGAATGAATTCTCTAACAATTAGCTTGTAAAAGAAGAATTTATGATTGTAAGTAAATATTTTAAATAGAAAGAACAAGTATAGCCAACTAATCATCTACCACAACCAAACACTAGTCTATCAAGAATAAATATCATGTTGAATCTATAAAGATTAACCCTAGATTGTTGCTTCAAATCCAAGAAAGAAAAGTAAGAAAGAGATTAAACCCTTTTTATAGTAGTACACTAGATAAAACTAAGCATTGGTTTATCAAAGTCCCAAAGTATAGTTTAAGAAAAGTAGTTTTAACTTAACGTTAAACCATCAAAGCATCTAAGTATAAACAAAGAATAATTATTAAATAGTATATCATAAACCTAGTTTAACTCACTTTATGACTAATCTTTAAGAATAATTTACTTTCCCTAGGTTATTTTTACATGCATAGAGTTCAATCGATTTATCTTCATAGATCTAGGTTGTAGTTGGTGGAGAGATTAGCAAGTTACTAAGGAATTAGTTACACATAATTATGGTGAAATTTAGTATGGTGTATTTAAAGATTGACAAAAGAGATGAAACTGAAATAAAAGAGACACAAATTAAATAGGAAAGAGATTGAAAAAGAATAATGACCTTTTATTGAATCTGTCATCAACTCAGTACAAAGCTTTCTCCTTTCTTCAACTTTTTTCTCAAAGTAAAAAAAAAACTAAAAAAATACAAATAAATTCAGAAAGAAAGAGGATCTAAAGGAAACCCTAGACTTGAGCTTCTGAGATCTCCCTTCCTCTGTTGCTCTGCAGAGGTATTTATAGGAGAAAATCAGAGGGATAAGAAACGTATGAAGATAGGAGGAGCAAAATATTTCTGAATTTGAATTCTCCTCTTATCTCCAAAGATGTTTTGACTTATCCATAGAAATTCAATTCTGACTTGCAACTTGTTATCATGTTGATCGCTGAATATGACTTATCAGATGGCTGAATTAGAAAATTTGATCAATATAAGAGTTGTAGTCCTTCAAATCATCTTTCTGGAGCATCTTGAATCATCAAATTTGAGTTTTGATAGATAAAGTTATGATTGAATACGTGTCCAGTCTGAATCTGAATTAAATTCAGATTTTCTCTCCTTTATCTTTATCTTGTGGTGTAAGATTCCTGGTTCAAATAGAAGTCTATCTCTATCTTTAATTAGGATGATGATTCATCTTGTTCTATCTTTCTCCTCCTTTAGAATTAAATAGCAATTAGGAGTCCTACTTTATCCTTCCTCCTCCTCTCCTAGATTTTAAATTAATAATTTAAAATCTAAATTTAGATGAAGTTAGATAAGATAGAAGCGTCTAAATTACTAAAATAAATCATGCATGTGGGCTTTTTGGGCTTCATTTATTTATTCTTTAATTACTCAAGGCCTGCACAACACTAAACAATAAAATGTTACGTAGCAGTGCTTTATAAAAGAATAAGTAGGAAAATATGATGATAAAAATGCATTTTTGACTACCTATCACACCCCCACACTTATCTTTTTGCTCGTCCTCGAGTAAAAATAAAAAGAAAAAGGAAAAGGAAAGAAAAACTAACCTATCCTAGCTCACTTTCGTAGGAATCACGATTGCACTTAGCATGTGCAAAAAGCCGTTAAACCTCTAGGTTACCTCTAGAGGACGAGTGTTGTCACGTGAGGGTTTTCAGTAGATTATACCGACAAAATCCATAAAAGAAAAAGAAAATTTTAGTGATTAATTATTTTTATTTATTTTGAAAAAGGAGATAAATATTTGAAATATGTTTGAAGAAACTAAGTAATCTATTCATTCTTGAACTTAGTCTCTATACAATAATTCGTTATCAATTTTAAATAAGGATTAAAATTGAATTTTTATATAGTCTCTTTTATTACCCTAAGTTATATGCATCCCTGTGAATGTGAATCTTTAGTAGAGATGCTTTAACTTGGACTCCCATGCCTCTTTATTATTATTATTACTTATTATTTATATATACATATAAATTTTAAATATGTATAACTCATCTAATTTTCTTTTGTATAAGTATCAAGGCTTCTTGAGGTCCTCATACCTAACTAATTGACTATTAGATGTGTTAGTAAATATATAGATAATATTTTTTTAGTTTTCTTAGGCTTTTTAATTCACCCATGTAGCGAGCCTAAGGTCGGTGACTCCCAAACTGGTCGGTTTTAGGGCACTGGGTGAGAAAAACCCCTCGAACTTAAGGACTCGAGTGAACTAGGCCACAAAACTAAGGACTTTATTTATAAAATCACCTTTAGGCGTGAATACTTATGCTTCTTGAGGCACATGTATCCAGCTTAATTAGAGAAATATGTTTTATTTATATTATTTATTATTTTTTTATAGGCACAAGAGTCGTTGTCTTAGAATCCTAGATATGTAAGTGTATCAGGTATGCACATTTCATTAAGGTAAAAATCAAGACTAATTACTTATTCAAATTTTTCTCCTATACCTAAAAATCCAACAATTTATTTTATTTTGACCAAGTTTTTAGAAATCCTAATCATGATTTTCCTAATTCTTAAGATTAACTTGGATTTCTTTAAAAAGATAAGTCAAAATATTGTTTACTTTTTCAAATATATATTATTATTATTTTTATTTTGTTAAGTTAATAATCTAAAGTTAGTGAGTTAGTGTGTTAACCCTCCCCCACACCTATCTCATGCATTGTCCTCAATGTATGAATGAAATGCATGAATGCATGAAGTAAAGTGTAAAAAGAGAAAAATAATAATAATATACAAAATATGTACAATACATGCATCTCCCTCACCTAGATCTTTTTAGGATTTATCCATCTAGCTCGTTTCCCATCATTTCAATGAGTTCTCTTTATAGGGCACAATGGGGAGACCAATCTTTTTGTTATTTTGTTGTTCATCCTCTCCAATTTGTTCCTCAATTTTCTCAATTTTCTCCTACTCTTCTTTCATCCTCTACTCTTCATAAATTCATCATCGTCATCAAAAACACTTTTGGGGCATACACAACATGAATACCTAGAATTTTGAGCTCATCCTCATATATCTCCTCAAAAATTGAATTAACCATTTCTTTTGGAGGTGTGTAACTAACCAAAGCATCCCTAATCGATTCATCCAAACAGTTAAGTTCATCTTCGACGAGATTTTTAAAGCTTTTGTCAATTTGAGGTTCTTGAATTATGTTTTCAAAAGATTGATCATTAGTTGGTTCAGTGAATGAGAAGATACTTAAATCAAGCTTCCCACTTTCAAAGGGAACTCTAGACGTAACACACATTTACTCACCACTATGATCGCATTTATCTTTAAACAATATATCAAGAAATAGAGGCTCATCATCTTCACAAATATCCTCACAATATGATTTAACTTTCTCCTTGGGAGGTGTATGTGTATCCCAATCATCTTGAAATACTTCATCCAAACACAAAGATTCATCGTCACATTTATCTTCACTATACGACTCAACTTGTTCCCTACGAGGTGAATATTCGGCCAAATGATCTCTAATCAGTGTGTCTCGAAATCGATGATAGTCGTCTAATATGCATACTTCCTCATCAAGCTTATCAATATTATTGAACTCATTTGCTTCATGAAGACGAATGTGATCTAGAATTGATATGGGTTTCTCGCTTTGGACTTTTTTCATTCTATCACGATTGATGTGTTCCTGGATTGACATAGGTATTTTTAGTTTTGAATCAAGAACAAATTGAGTGAAAAATGAATCCTCCTCCTGCTCAACCGCTAACTCATTAACCATCATCTCTAGGTGAGCCAAGTGTGAAACATTGGGGCTGTTTGGATTCAAGGAATCCTAGTGAAGTGAGGAAGTGGGGAAGTATAATTGGTCATTTCCCTATCTATCCAAACACCGAAAAAGGAAAATAAGAAAACTCCCATTTTCCTTTTTCATCTCTCTTTTACACAACCATTTTCTCACTTCCACAGTGCTACAGTTAATTTTGTGGTCATGTAAATCTCATTTATAATAAGTTATAGCATAAAACAGTTAATTTTTTGGTCATGTAAATCTCACTTGCATTCTAATTACAATCTATTTTTTATTTTCTTAATTAATTTTTATTTTAATATTATTTTGCGGTCAACTTTGTGGTCAACTTTTCCACTTCCACTTTTCATTACTATCCAAACACCGGAAACAACAAAACATTTTCCAAACCACACTTCCCAACAACCATCCAAACACCAGAAAACTTACTACTCATTTCCCTTTTTCCTAAAGGAAATAAATCTTACTTCCTACTTCCTCACTTCACACCAATTCCTTAAATCCAAACAGACCCATTGTCACTTAGTATTTGGTGTGAAGTTTGTGTGTCATCTTTATGATTGTAATTGAATTTTAATTGATGTGATGGATAGGGTTCGCTCGTAGGTCCTTGAAATGAGTGAAACTGATTTGAATTTCGTCCTAACGAATATCCTATAGAGGGACACTGTTCCGAGGGATGAGATGGATCATGACAGTAATTGCACCAAATGGGTGGATCAGATGTAAAAGATGAGTGGTCGGGTTGAGTGTAGTTATGAAAGTTCTGAAAAAAGGCTGGCGGATGGAAAGGTGGGTTTGTCCTATAGAATGGATTATAACCAAATTAGTGTGGATAGACCATGGGATATAAATATATTTTTTTGTGGTTAGTGGTGAATTATTTTTTTTTAAAAAAAAACCTAGGGTAAGCCTGGACCTAGACGACTCCTAACTTTAGACTGTCTTTAGGAGGTATATTACTGACCTTAACAACAAGTTAATCGGCCAGGTTGGCGGCAAGATCGGTGGGAGGTTATCCGTCAAAGACGTTCCTTAATTAAGTAACCACCAACCTTCGGGCTTTCGGCCCTTAATCTCCTTCCTAGACACCGATTTGATGAGAGTTAATTTCGAACAACTTCCTCCTTCAGCCAATCTCCTAATGAGTCTAAGTTAACCTAAGACCAACGTCTAGTCAATTTTTATTTTAGGGTTAGGGTTGTGAGTGCAACGGAGATGATTTGTTGACCAAGGAAGGGTAATGACGTCCCCACCTTATCTTATTTATGATTTTTCCCTTAAAGTGATTTAGTGCACGTGTAAAGCAACATACAAGTATTCACTCATAAGCAGTAAATCAGCCAAGGGTGCTTCCTAGTTGATGAGGAGATTCTTTCTCCTAATTTTAAAATACCGCAAGTGCATGGTTGTTCGATGTAGCACTTGAGGGTCGATCCACAGGGACAGGTGATTTTTTGGTTTCAACACTTTTAGGCTAATTGAGTAAAAAATTTTGGGATAGTATGTTCTAAACTAAATTGTCAATCTAAGAAAGTCAAGTCACCTAGGGTCGAATCCCCTAAACTAGAATCAAGAGGTCAATCGCGTTTCTTCATACTAGTTTGTTGTTACTCACCAAAGTTTCTATTTCTATTAGGCAAAGTAAATCTAAATACTAGATCTAAGCACAGGGTATTATCTAGTTACTGTTGGCCCAAATGTTACAATCCCCGGGTTATGTGTTTTGATGATAACAAACCATATAAAAGTTCTTTGGTACTAATAGAAGTTAAAGAATGAATTTCAGGTTGATACAGGTATTGATGGCTCAAGAGTTCTCAAGTATGGGATATTAGGGTTTAGCTCAAACGTTGTTCAACATCAACTATCAGAGGCTCCTACTTGTAGACTCATATAGTTTGTTTTGTTAAAGAATAGTATATACGTTTGAAGCTCAAATACACACACAAATTCAATATATTTGGTTTTTGGTTTAACTGAATTTGGATTTCAAGTACATATATCGGTTTTAGATTTGAACCAGTTTTAGTTCTGCTGATCTGCTTAACGCCCTTTTATATTTGTTATCATAACTTTTATTTTTATATTCAATTAACATGATTTAACTTGCATTTCAAAGATAACTTTCAGATCTAAATTTATTACTCAATAATCATTTTCATATTCAAATGTTAAAGATATCAAATATTTGGTTGAACTCTGTTCTTGTTTTAAAAACAGCTTACAGTTTCTGATTTGACACCTGTCAGTGTTGTATTGATAACTTTCTAATAAAAAATGATATTGAGTTGATTTCAGTTGCATTACAAAGAAGACTTAAATATCTACAAATTATTCGTATATACCTAATTATGAATTCGGACGTTTACAGCCTGAAAAATGTACTCAAAGTTGACTAATCTGCCAGATTTGCAGTAATGGCTAATTTTCTGGAGGCTGATTTTTAACATGTTTTTAAAACGTGTTTAAGTTTAAAAGAATATGGTTAGCTGTATTAGAGGGTCAATTTCTTCCTCGTTTATTTAGGTAAAAGTTTTTTATATTTACTCTTCCTAAGTCCTATATAAAGGGGTCACTAGGGTAGAGGTTTTCACAACAACAAATTCAAAGATCAAAAGTTTTGAGTTTTCTTGAGAAAGAGCTTTTGTTTAAGTTTTGGGCTATTATTTTTAAAAGTTTTCTGAAAATTTTTGTTTCTTAAAATCTCTCTTCTATTTTTATTTCACTTACAAAACCTTGAGCTTCAATCTTATATATTATTCTCTAGGGTTCTTGTAAAGAAAAGTTTTTCAAAAGAGAGTTTGTGGTCTTTTGATCACCAAGTGATTATTGTATTTGTGACTCCACTACCTCTGGACTAGAGGAGTGTGATTGAGGAGTTGGGTACTCCCTAGTGATTGTAATCCTTTGTGAAAGTTCTAGTGGATCGGAAATCCTTCTGGGTGAAGGCAGGGACGTAGAGCTGGGTGCTCGAACCTCGAAACAAATCTCTGTGTTTGCGATTAGTTTACTTGTGTTGTTTACTTTCTATTCATTCATTCTTATATTGTCGATCTATACTCTCATAACAAGATTGCATTGCGCACGTCAAACTCTTATTTAGAGGAATCACGAGGAAAGAGTTTAGAGCCCTTCACGGGGATTCAGCTTCTGATCTTGCTTTGAGTGATCGTTGCATCATCTCATTTTTAAATTTGTGCATTGATTAGCATAATCACCTATTCATCCCCCCTCTAGGTGATTTCAATTGGTATCAGAGGTAGGACTCTAGTTTTTGGCTTCACATCCTTAGAGAGATCCTATAATTTGCTAATCACTATTTTCATATCTTCATTCATACACTAGTAAAGATGATTGATAACATTAAGACCCCTCCCAAATTTGATGGACTCAACTTTCCCATATGGAAAGTTAGGATGAACATTTTTCTACAATCTCTAGGTAGCCTAGTTGCTAAGTCTTTGACCAAACCATTTAGCAAACCCGAAGGTGAGGAGGACACTTGGTCCGAACTTACCTCCAAGGAATTTGATGCTAATTCGAAGGCTCAAAATGCCTACTTTTAGCTTTGAATGAGGATGACTTAACACAGGTTATCCATTGCAAATCCGCCTATGAGATTTGGCAACACTTATTGGTCACTCTGAGGGAACATCACAAGTCAAGAGAGCTAAAATAGATCTCTTGCGTTCCCAATATGAATTCTTTAAAATACAAGAAAATGAATCTATTGATGATATGATTACTAAGTTTAATAAAATCACAAATGCTCTTGCTTCTCTAGGTGATGAAATCAACAACGACCAAAAGGTGCGTAAGGTGATTCGGGCGCTCCCTTCATCATGAGAAATCAAAGCTACCACCTTGAAGGAATTGAATGACAAAGACGAAATGGAGCTCATAAGTCTTATTGGAAATCTTAAGACTCATGAGATGGAGAAAAAGGCTAGAGAAGAAGCGGCGCCTCAAAAGAAAAAGTATATAGCCTTCAAGTCTACCTCCACCAACTACGATGATGAAGAAGATGAAGAAGATGATGAAGAGCTATCTCTTCTTGTGAGAAATGTAAAAAGAATGTACCACAAGAATAAGCTCAACCATAGAAGGCGATGGGAAGGGAAGGAGGAGAAAAAGATCATATGCTACAACTGTCGGAAACCCGGACACATCATGGCCGATTGTCCAGATTTCAAGAAAAAGGTATCTTCCTCCTTGAAGCAAAAGAAGCCGTTTGAAAAGAAGGTGTACAAAGCCACTTGGGACTCGAAAAGTGAATCTGAAGATGAAGTTGACATGGCCAATGTGTGTTTCATGGCAAACACACCTAAGGTAACTATCGAACCACATGATGATGATAGTGAAATAAGTAAAGAATTGTTATTACAAGTTTTCATTGAACTTTCAGAAAGTTTTGATGCTAAAAAGGAAGATTGTTTAAAATTGAAAAGGGAAAATGAAATGCTTAAAAATCAAATTGCTATTTGTTTAAAAGAAAAGGATGAATTATCTTCTACTCTTATTTCAACACAAAGAGATTTTGATGCCTATAGAGTTGCATGCAAAGTTAAATATTCTAAAATTGATGAAAATGAGATTTCTATGTTAAAAATTAAAATAAATGATTTGTGAAATATTTTAAAAGAATGTGCATTTAACAATACTAAATTAGAAGAAATGTTTTCAAAGAAACACATGCACACTTCACATGTTCAACATGATAAACCATCACATGTTAAAACTCCACATGTTTATCATGCCAACACATCACATGTCAATCATGCTAAAACACCCCATGGTCACAAATCACATGTTCATAAACTGCTCATTATGCTTTTAAATATGGAAGAATTTATAAATGTACTTTTTGTGGCCAGAATGGTCATTTAGCTAAATTTTGTTATGATCATATAAATAGTATGAATAATCATGTTTGGGTTTGAAACATTAACGTATTAGGACCCAAGAAAATATGGGTATCAAAATCCACTCCTAGTCTATTTGATGTAGGTGTGGGCTCTCACATGACGTGAGAGTTGTTGGTGCCTTGAGGTGAATGCGTTCCGAGCTAAACGGTGACACTTTTGGTTGTATCACTTTCAAGGGGAGTTTGGTGGAAGGACCACCATGGTTTGGAGATATAGAGATGTGCCTTCTTGGTTTTGGTAACAATCTCTAACTCCTCATTTAGTTTATATGCTTTAATATTAGTAATTTTAGCATGTCATGTTTTAATGATTTTTATGTTAAATGCCATGATAATTAGACTTGTGACATACACGTATAGTGATTGAGATACACCCATGTTCATATGAATCCATATTTTGTGTTCTCACTTTACTTTAACTATTGTGTATATCATAGATCTAATGCATGTTTATTTACATAATGATCATATGAGTTTTGTTTAAACATTTGCACTTCATGTTTTGATTTCTATGCTTCATGTTTTGACTACATGTTTAGATGTTAGTTTTCATTAAAACTTGGATATATACTTGTATAACTAGTGAGCCACAAATAGATTATTATATGTTTGTGCTTGATTGCTTATTTGTACTTATTAGACGTACTAGTGTAGCCTAGTTTTGATGATTCATACATTTTGACTTGCATTCCATTTTTTTTGACATGTTTTAATGTTTATGTTTAAACTTCATGTATATGTCTATTTTGTCTAAACTATTAGCTATACATATACATCCTTGAGCCAATTGCCTTCATGCATATACTTTTGTGGACTCGTTTATGTTTGGATATGTATGTATACTTTAGTTTGTACAAGACATACATATGCCTTAAAGATTAAATTAATTTAATGAAAATTAGATTTTCATGTTTTTCATGTTTTAAAGAATTTGATTTGAGCTTAAATGCCTTATTTCCATGATTTTGTTGATTACATGATTCTTATATTCTATATTTGGTGTTTACTCATGACTTTATTTTCATGAGCTTATATGTGCTTTATAGACTTTGAGTGTCAATTATTATGTGATTTTCATGTTTTTATGCGATGTATGATTTGGTTTCATATTTTGAAGGATTTCTTACTAGTTTTTAAAAATATCTTTAAAACTAGTTTCTATTCTTCAAATGGTAGAGTTTTCAAACTATGCCTATTTACTTTCAAGTCATAATTTTTGAAAACCCCTACCTTTTAAGGGCGGTTGGATATGCGACCATGCCTTGTATACCCTTCTTGAATATCTTTTAAACTTGTGCATGATAAGGGTGGTAGGTTTGAGTTATACACTTGATCCTCATTATATTTCTATTGGTATCAAAATTGATATTTCATATATTTGTATACTCATATGTATTTTCTATATATGTCTCATATTTCAATTGGTCCGTACATATATATGATTTGATTGTGCTTATTTCACATGTCTTTAAAATTTTTTTTGAAAAAGCACAAATTATGTTTGCTAAGCTTGATTTAGTTCATCATGTCAATTATTTTTAATTAGTATCTATTACAAGTTTATGCATTGTTTCTTTTAGTATTTCATAAAGGGAGAGAAAATTCTTGTTTTTAAATTAGTTTTATGTAAAATTGGTATTGATTGTAAATTCAATTTGTATCAGTTTTCATTTCAAATTGGTATCTTACTCCCATCATTTATGATGTAAAATACTTTGGTTTGATATATGCTAACATTTTCAATATTAGTATCAATGATCTTAAATTAGTATTATTCTCTATTTGGTATCCTTATTACAAAATGATTTTAGTGTTTATCTAAAAATTTTGTTTTTATCTTTAATTGATATCAATATTTTTCTATTGGTATCAATATGTTTATCAAAAATTTTAAATTGGTATAAAAAAAAAAAACTTAAGTTTTGATCTTTAAGATTTGATGATATGACAATTAATTGTTTTTTTCCTTAACTCCTTTGTTGATGAATTAACAAAAAGGAGAAGAGATATTTGAGTTTATGTATGAATATTGCATGTTTTTATCTTGTTTATGCATATATTGTTTATTGGTTGTTTCCTAATCTTTTTTGATGTATGACAAAAAGAGGGAGAAGTATTGGTGGTTTCATGTTTCGGTTTCATGTTTTATACATGTTCATATTTTGTACATGTTTATCTCATATATGTTGGTTACATGTTCATATATGTATATGTTTTCATGTTTTATACTTGATAAAATAGAGCATCATTTGAGGGGGAGCTTTTACCTCCCTTCTATATTTTATTTTACATCTTATATGTTTTGTCATCATCAAAAAGGGGGGATTGTTGGCCCAAAGGTTACAATCTCCGGGTTATGTGTTTTGATGATAACAAACTATATAAAAGTTATTTGGTACTAATAGAAGTTAAAGAATGAATTTCAGGTTGATACAAGTATTGATGGCTCAAGAGTTCTCAAGCATGGGATATTAGGGTTTAGCTCAAACGTTGTTCAACATCAACTATCAGAGACTCCTGCTTGTAGACTCATATAGTTTGTTTTGTTAAAGAATAGTATATATGTTTGAAGCTCAAATACACACACACAAATTCAATACATTTGGTTTTGGTTTAACTGATTTTGGATTTCAAGTACATATATAGGTTTTTAGATTTGAACCAATTTTAGTTCACACCCTTTTATATTTGTTATCATAACTTTTTATTCTTATATTCAATTAACATGATTTAACTTGCATTTCAAAGATAACTTTCAGATCTAACTTTCTTACTCAATAATCATTTTCAGATTCAAATGTTAAAGATATCAAATATTTGGTTGAACTCTATTCTTGTTCTGAAAACATCTTACAGTTTCTGATTTGACACCTGTCAGTGTTTTATTGATAACTTTCTAATAAAAAATGATATTGAGTTTATTTCAGTTGAATTAAAAAGAAAACTTAAATATCTACAAATTATTCATATATACCTAATTCTGAATTCGGACGTTTACAGCCTAAAAAATGTGCTCAAAGTTGATTAATCTGCCAGATTTGCAGTAATGGCTAATTTTCTGGAGGCTGATTTTTAACATGTTTTTAAAATGTGTTTAAGTTTAAAAAAATATGTTTAGTTGTATTAGAGGGTCAATTTCTTTCTCGTTTATTTAGGTAAAAGTTTTCTATGTTTACTCTTCCTAAATCCTATATAAAGGGGTCATTAGGGTAGATGTTTTCACAACAACAAATTCAAAGATCAAAAGTTTTAAGTTTTCTTGAGAAAGAGCTTTTGTTTAAGTTTTGGACTATTATTTTCAAAAGTTTTCTGAAAGTTTTTGGTTCTTAAAATCTCTCTTCTGTTTTTATATCACTTACAAAACCTTGAGCTTCAATCTTATATATTATTCTCTAGGGTTTTTGTAAAGAAAAGTTTTTCAAAAGAGAGTTTGTGGTCTTTTGATCACCAAGTGATTATTGTATTTGTGACTCCACTACCTCTGAACTAGAGGAGTGTGATTGAGGAGTTGGGTACTCCCTAATGGTTGTAATCCTTTGTGGAAGTTCTAGTGGATCGGAAATCCTTCTGGGTGAAGGCGGGGACGTAGAGCTGGGTGCTCGAACCTTGAAACAAATCTCTGTGTTTGCGATTGGTTTACTTGTGTCGTTACTTTCTATTTATTTATTCTTATATTGTCGATCTATACTCTCACAATAAGATTGCATTGCGCACCTCAAACTCTTATTTACAGGAATCACGAGGAAGGAGTTCAAAGCCCTTCACGGGGTATTCGGCTTCTAATCTTGCTTTGAGTGATCGTTGCATCATCTCATTTTTTAAATTTGTGTATTGATTAGCATAATCACCTATTCACCCCCCCTCTAGGTGATTTCAGTTACATGATCCATCAAAGATAAATTAACTAAATTAAACAAATAGCATAAAAACAACAAAACCCTAAGCATGGACCATTAACCTTCGATACATATCATGTCAAATACCTAGTTGTTTTAGAAATACTCTCCTAAAATAGTAGTCAATAGGTGAGTGTACAGGTCTAGATAGGAGATCTAAGAAATGTCCACAATAGTCTAGCCTAGGTTCATCTCCCCTAGATACTCGAGGAGTTTAGCTATGCATAATTAAACTAATAACAAAATAACCTAAACTATAAAGGATCAGTAAAGTCCTAGCCTATTAATAGTAACAATTCAAATATCTAAATTAATTAGAACAACTTATTCAATTTCATTTAAATAATAATAATGAATATTTACTAATTAAACTACTTAAACAAGTAAACTAAATTAACCAACTAATCAAATCTGCTAAACTAATTAATTCAAGCACACTTACCTCACAGACCCAGCCAACAGCATGTGGGCTGCCATTGTCATGTATATGAAGTCCATTTCCGCATCATCACCATTGGGGCCCACACGGTCCCATGTGCTGGATGAGAAGGTGAAAGGAGTTGCCTTCATTGGGTGCTACAGTGACTGAAACCCATGCACATTGTCAATTGTGCAAGCTGATCAAAGCACCAATTAAAACGCAGGATCAATGCTTCAAGGATTAAAACGAAAAAGGATAAAATGCAGCAACCGTGAACCAAAGCACAGCGAAGAAAGGAAATTATTTCTTAATCAAAAGATTTTTCTGCCAAAAAAAATAAGGCACCACAACCCCTCCATTAAAAGCCTAAACAAAACCTAATAAAACCCTAAAAAAAATCTAAAAACCTCGATGACCGCCCTCGGCAGCCCATAAATCCCTCCTTTATATAATATAAGAGTTTTACAAAAAGGCCCTATGAAATACATCTATTATATAATAATTCATTTTCAATTCAGGCAGATTTTTTAAATAACCAATACAGGCGGTCAAATGGAGGAATCAGCAAAAGCTATCAACATAAAAGTTATAGATCTTCGAATTCTCTTTCTATAACATTTGAATAATTTCGTTCGGAGTCCTGTAACTAAAGTTATGGCCAAAATTCCGCAACCTGTTTGGAAAGCAATCCTCAATATTTTACAAATTGCGTGATTTTATTGCTGAAAGTAATCAAATTCCTCTTTCTCTTTCTTTTACTTGTTTCCTGCAAAAATTCAATCAATTATACCCGAGTAGCCTTATTTATATACAAATAATAGATAATTAGGAGCATAAAAATGATATAAAATCGTGCTGATCAAATACCCCCACACCTATCTTTTGCTACTCAAGCAAAACTAATAAAAAGAGAAAAAAACTAAATTATCCTAACTCACTTTCGTAGGAATCACTGTTGCACTTAACATGTGCAACAAGCCGTTAAACCCCTAAGTTACCCCTAGAGGACGTATTTTGTCTCGTGAGGGTTTTCAGTGGATTACACCCACAAAATCCAAGAAAGTTAAAGATTAAGAAATAAATAAAAGTAAATTAAGAATAACCGAAAATCAAGAAAAAAAATAAATTATTATTATTATTTTTTAGTTAACTAGCTAGCAAGATCATCAATTTCCATGAGTTTCATTTTCGAGTAAAACCTCAATTCAAAAAATCATATTGGCTATAAAATAAAGTCTCAAATCCAAAACTTTACAACACCTGTCCTAAGTTTCAAATCCTATGTACCCCATGATTGTGATGTAGTTCTTAACCTTGGAAATATTTAATTACAACTTTCATACTTTTTTTGTGATAACAAATTTTTTTCCTTCTTTTTTCTTTTTTTTAAGATTTTTTTAACTATCTTTCGCGTAGATACCGAGGCTTCCTGAGGCCAAGGCACCTAGCTAATTGATAATCAAAATTATTATATTTTTATAATGTCTTATCCTATTAGGCTTTCTCAGCTACCCATATAGCGAGCTTTGGGCCAATACTCCCAAACCATATGGTCTTAGGGCAATAAGTGTAAAGACACTCCTACGGACTTAATTACTCAAGCAACTGAGGCCACAAGATAAGACTTATTAATATCTATTTTACTATATAATAAATCTTTTTTTTTAGTTGTAATCAATATCCCAAGCCTATGAACTAATAGTGTAAGTGCTATTGGATACATAATCACTTAGACTAAGTTTAAATGGTATGTCCGTTTTAGATTCTAATATTTATTTTAAGACTTTATAACTCTTTCATCTTGATCTTACCCTTAAAATCCACTCATGGATACTAAATCACTCACATACTAGCTAATCATTTGCAGAAAATTTTCAACTTTTTTCTTTTTCTTTTTTTCATTTTTTTAAGACTCCTAAAAGAAAATAAAGATAAAGAAAGGAAAAAAAAACCTAAAAGCAAAACAAAATAAAAAAAAAGACTCCTAAAAAAAATGTTAGTCTCCCCCCACACCTAATCTGTATCATGTCCTCATGCACACAAATGAATACAGAGATAAAAATAATATAACATGTAATTTACACATTCAAAACATGTACACTATCATGATGATCATGCAATCCAAGCATACAAAAGATATAGAAATATAAATAGTATGCTAGAATTAGAAATACTCACAGTGCACTAGAAAACCAAGCTGTCGAAGCAACAAAAATTCTCCCTGTGTGTGGTGGATGCCTCCTTGCTTATCCTGTATCACTTGTAATAAACTCAACATAAAGGTTAGAGAAAGAGATAAATAAAAGACTCACTAAAACTGACTCGACTAACTAAAAGGAAAATAAAAAGACTCAAAAACTATAAGAAAAAAAATGCAAATATATACATATGCACAACTCCACGTTTCCCCACACCTAGCTTAAACTATGTTGTTCCTCCCCCTTGATGTTTTTTCACTCTCAAAGTGGGTCCTCTTCATCGACTTTACTTGTAAATTAGAACCCTTTATCATTTCAGCACAACCTCCTTTAAACTTGATCTTCACACTCTTTTTCTTTATCCTCTTCCTCTTCCGCTTTCTTCTTATCAGCAAGTTAGAAAGAGGACTCATTCGCGCAGCATTAACACCTAGCCCAATCTTATTATCTTCACTTTCACGTGAGCAAGCTTGATCAATATCTAAGAATTTAAGTTCATCGTCAAATATCTCTTCAAAGGCTTTATCAAAGAATCCTGTGGGGAATGTGTATCCATCCAATTCATCCAGGAGTAAAAGCTCATCCTCAAAGATCTCTTCAAAACTTTGTTCACAGTATTTACAGCCAAAATTTATGGACTCGTTGTCGATATGATCGTTCGCCATTTCTTGAATTAGGGATGACACATGATTAACCTGTTGATTTATTTCATCAAATATCCTGATCTCTTCCTTGTTGGCCCAGAGGCCTTCCACTCTAGTTTTGATGATGATTAACTCTTGTAGTTATGTTTACTAATAATCTTGTGATGTTTAGTTTCAGATTCTTAATCAAGATATTAGTAGGTGATTAGCTTCAACAAAGGTGTTTTGGAGCTTCTCACATGGTGATTCAAGAGCCCGAGCGACAAAGTTCATACCTAGCACTCGTTAGAGTCAAGCTCGGTGGATCACGGTTTGGATCGAGTCGACTTGAAGACAGAGTTCGTCAAGAAGACTTCGGTACTTAGTTTAGTTTTTATTTTAGATCCATTTGTAAAGACTAGATAGTGTGATATGCTCAAGTTCACAACATACACACTTGTTTTAGTTTCATGTTTATTGGTTTTCGGTTTTTGGTTTAACCGATCTTGGTTTACATGAATAGATAGTATCAAAATAAGTTTACATGATTTTATGTATATTAGATTTGTTCTATATACATCTATGCTTCAACTATTTAAACAAACTTAGTTTGATAGTCTATTTCATGAGTTTGGTGTTTTGGTATTTTAACAAAACATTTTTTCGGATTTAATATCAAAAACAATGATATATATATCTTTCATGTATATTGGACTTATATTCATATGCAACATGCTTCAAGTTATTTAAATATCATGTTTTTGTATTTGGATGAGTTTTGGACAAAACGAATTTTCAATTTAAAAATCTAAGTTTTAGAAAATACGGATTTTGGTTTTCGGCAAAATTTCCATAACACAAAAATGGTTCAAAAAGTTTGAAATATGTGTTGAATTTTTTCATACATGTTTGATTTTCAAAGTATTATACTGAATTTATTTTTGTGGATTTTTAGAGATTTTATGGGATTTTTTAGGATATTAAAAACCCAAGTTTTTAGTCCCTTAATGCTGCCTGCCAGGCTCTGGCGTTCGACCGGACCCAGAGTCGGTCGACCGGACCGGTCGACCGACCGACGTGCACAAGGTTGTGCACGCTGACCAGCCACTTGGGCCGGTCGACCGGGCGGTCGACCGACTGCAAGTGCCCCACTCTCGGGTGGGGGCGGTCGACCGGACGGTCCAGGTCGACAGGCCAGAGAGCAATCTGCTCTCTGGATTGGCACGGTCGACCGGGCGCTCGACCGGCAGGCTCAACGGTCAATTTTTTGACCGTTGGCCGGTCGACCGGAAGGCCAATTCTGGCCTAGTCAACAGCCAACAGGCAGAATTTTTCATGGGTTATAAATACCCCATTTGAGAGAGGTTTTCTCGAAGATTTTCAAGAGCAAAAATTCACCTATTCTCTAGTGTTTTAAAAACAAGTTTTTCAAAAGAGTTTGTTGTTTTTAAGGATCTATCTTCATTTATTTTCAAGGGTTGAAAAAATCAAAGAAAAATAGAGATTTGGGATATTTGTGTTGTTCTTCATTTCTATCAAATTCAAAGTGTTTTCTCAAGTATTTTTCTTTGTTATTTGATTTCCAAACACCTTGATTTCTCACACTTGAGCTTACATACTATCCTATCTATTAGGATCTTTGTTTTTGTGAGAAAGAGATTGTTTGTGGTTGAGATAAACCACCAAGTGTTGTACCCTCCCTATTTGTGATATCCCTCTTGTGTAGAGGTTGATTTTGGAGTGGTGGTTAGCTCCCTCTAGTGAGAGATTGAGATTGTTGGTTGGCTCCCTCTAAGTGTAGAGGTGGAGTTTGTGTTGGAATCCCTCAAGTGTGAGGTGATTGATTTGTTGGCTAAGTGCCTACCCCTCTTGTGTGAGGTGGTGTTTGTGTGGCTTTGTGCCTAGCCTCTAAGTGTAGAGGTTGTGTTTGTAAAGAGAGGAGTTGTGTACTCCCGGTGATTGTATTGCCCCAAATCCTCAGTGGAGGTTCCCTGTGTGGGAGTCCTGTGTGGATAAGTGGATTGGAAATCCTTCTGTGTGAAGGCGGGAACGTAGAGCAGTGGCTCGAACCTCGAAACAAATTACTTGTGTTTGCGTTTGATCCATTGTCTCTCTAACTCTCTCTTTTATATTGTGCCTTGCATCATTTCATATTGTCATATCATACTTATATGCTTGGCTTGTTTGTGTGTGCCTCACTTGTGCTTAACCATGAGAGCTTCATATAGCGCCTCAACTCTTATTAAGAGGAATCAAGAGGAGTTAGTCCAGAGCCCTTCACCGGAAATTCGGCTACACTCGTTGGTTGCATTAAGTGTAGTTGCAATTAAGTTTTAATTTCCGCATTTAGTTCATTAGATTAGAGGTACACCTATTCACCCCCCTCTAGGTGTACTTTCAATTGGTATCAGAGCCTACGCTCCTGATATTTGGTTTAATCACCTAGGAGTGTGATCTTGGTTTGCTAATCTACATTTGCATTTGCATTTGCACACATATAGTTTGCACTCATGGATAGCCCTCCCATGTTTGATATCTCTAAAATTGACACATGGAAGATCTTGATGAGTTGGCATTTAAAAGCCATAGGTTATAAAGTTTACCTAGCCATTACCAAGGAATCCTACCTTAATGATAGCAAGCATATAGAGGCCAATGCAATAGCCCTAAAGGCACTTAGAGCATCTCTTCATAAAGATTATTTACATGTATTTTCTCACTATGAGTCCACTTTTGCAGTATGGAGCATTTTGACTTCTCCCGAGCTACCAAAGATTACTGATAAGAAGAAGAGATCTAGGAGAGACAAGTGATGGGGGGAGATTCTGTCTCATCGTTTTAAATTACCGCAAGTGCACGGTCGTTCGATGTAGCACTTGAGGGTTGGTCCACAGGGAAGGTGTTTCTTCTGGTTTCAACACTTCTAGACGAATTGATCAAAGGTTTTGTGGGAGTTTTGTTCTGAACTATATGTTAATTTAGAAAAGTCAAGCACTTAGGATCGAATTCCCTAAACTAGAATCAAGTGATCAATTTCGATGTCCATACTGGTTTGTTTGTCATAACTCCTAAATCTCTATTTCTAATAGGCAAACTAAGTCTGAACACTAATTCTAAGCACATGGTATTATCTGCATCACATGGTCCATCAAAGGTAAATAAAATGACTAAATATATTAAAAGAAGAAAAGGCAGTAAAAACCCTAAGCGTGGACCATTGACTATTGATACATACCTTGTCAAATAACTAGTGACTCTAGAAATAATCTCCTAAAAGTTATAGGTCAATTGGTGTGTGCAACAACCCTAGGTAGGAGATCTACTTATGATCACATGAATTTAGGTTAGGTTCATCTCCCCTAAATACTCGCGGGGAATTTAGCTATGCATGAATCAACTAACAATAATAGAATCTCATAAATTAAACAGACTCAAATAACTAAACTAATTAATATAATTAGATCAGTTTAAGATTATCTAAATTTAATTAAATCATTAATTGCACACATTAATTAATTAAACTAATCAAATTAAACTAATAAAAAATTAAAATAGAATTACCTTGCAAGGGGCGCCACGGGGTTGATCCGCCTGTCACTGCAACTGGGGCCCTTCCTCTTCAAACTGGAGCGCCCAAAGAGGCGCCTTTGTTTCAAAAGCAGGGGCGCCAAGGGGTGCCTGGCCTGTGAGCAGAGAGAGGGGCGCTTGCCTCTCTCTTCTCTCTTTTGTTTTTTTTTCCTGAGGGCTTGGGCGCCTGCGACAGAGAGATGCGTCCAAGCCTCTCTTCTTTTTTTTTCTTTCTTTTTTCTCTTTTGATGGAGGGGCTGCTGTGATGCAGAGAGAAGAGAGAGAGGCTTTGATGAATCAATCAAAACAAAACAGGAACGAAAATAATAACGTGGATGAGAATTTTATGCAGAGAGAAAAAGTAAAAGCCTCAAAATTTTAGATCTTGGAAATTTATGTACAGGTGAAAAAAAAACTCGCTCCCCTCAAAACCCTAGCCTTGGCTATTTATAGACTTAGGGTTTGATTATTTTACATAAAAGTCCACAACATTTATTTAATTATACAGAAGAGCTATCAATATCAAATTGCACTAAAACCCCTGAACTTTACAAAATTGCGTTTTGTTCCAAGTGACTTCCAACTTCTCCGAATTGACTGTAGATTTATCTGGTGTTTGTTTTGAGCATGGTAGAGCAGCACTAGTGTCAAACATCTCATCTCGCCTTCAGTCTCCTGTTGCACATCTTACAGTCTCCAGAGCACGCTTTTGTGGTCCAGTTTCCTTTTGATAGCTCACTCTGCAAAACACCACTAAAAATACCCGAGCAACATTATTTATAGACAAATGATAGATAAATATGGGCATGAAAATGTGACAAAATCTTGCTGATCAAAAAGTCCGACGAACATTACTTCATGGTCCAAGGGAATGACTCCCTTGAGGTACAATCGGAATCTCAACTAGATGTAAGCACTAGTTCCTATTGCAATGAGTGTTTAGAGGCACAAGCCATGAATGATGAACTTGCTAAAAATTGTGAAAATTTGATTTCAAAATACAAACTTTTGAAAAAGGAAAGTCTTGGTTTAAAAGAAGAAAATAAAAATTTATCTTCTAGACTTGAGAATATTTTGCAAGAAAGGGATGAGATTTCAAGTGAAAGTGACTCACTTAAATCTCAACTTGATCTTGCACTTAATGAAAACAAAATTTGAAAAGTAAAAATGATTGTGAATATATTTTGAAGAAAAATGAGGATTTAACTTCAAAATTTGATTTTGTATTAAAAGAGAATAATTCTTTGAAAAATAAATAAATTTGATTTCACAAGAATTGAAAGATTGCTTAAAGAAAAATGAATTTTGAAAAATGATATAGATTCACATGTTTGCCATGCTAGTATAGCCTCTTCATCTAGCTCACCTATTGCATGCACTTCTTCTATAATTGAAAATGATATATCTATGCTTAAGAAGAATATGGATTGTTTGGGCTCCACTTTGAGTCATTGTGCTTTGAACCACTCACGTTTGGAATCTATGTTTCGAAAGAAACAAGTTCTATCTTTGCATGCACACCATACACGGCATACACATGCTTCGCACGTTCATGCACACAACACGATGTATGCTCATGTGTACACTTGTACACATTGTGGACGTAAGGGCCACCTTGCTAAATTTTGCTATGATAGAGTTCATGATGTAAATTTAGCAACTAAATTTGTTTGGGTTAGGAAAAGAACTAACCCCCATGGATCCAAAAGAGTATGGGTACCAAAGACCACCCCTATTGTATTTAATGTAGGTGTGGGCTCTCGCATGACGTGAGAGCATCGGTGCCTTGAGGTGATGCATTCCGAGTTTAAAGAGTATAATTTGGATGCATCACTTTCAAGGGGAGTTTGGTGGGAGGACCACCTTGTTTTAGAGACATAGAGAGTTGCCCTCTCGGTTTTGGTAACGATCTCTAACTCCCATTATGTTTACATGCTTTCATATTATTCATTTTTAGCATGTCTTGATGTTTCATGATTTGTACGTTATATGTCATGATATTTAGATTAGTGATATACATGTTTAGTTATTTGAGACACCCATGTTTAATATGGATTTATATCTTTGTATTCTCACTTTTATTTTTAACTAATGTGTATGTCCTAAATCTAATGAATGTGCATTTGACATAATAATCATATGAGTTTTGTTTTGATTTCTATACTTCATGTTTTGATTACTTGTTTAGATATTTGTTTTCATTAAGACTTGGATATATACGTGTACAACTAATAAGCCACAAATAGATTATTACATGTTTGTGCTTGAACGCTCATTTATACTTATTAGATGTACTAGTATAGCCTAGTTTTGATGATTCAAACATTTTGACTTGTATTCCTATTTTATCCATGTTTTTTTATGTTTGTGTTTTAACTTCATGTATATGTCTATTTTGTCCAAACTATTGGTTATACATATACATCCTTTGAGCCACTTGCCTTCATGCATATACTTTTGTGAACTCGTTATGTTTGGATATGTATGTATTCTTTAGTTTGTACATGACATACATATGCCTTGAAGATTAAATCGTTTTGATGATTTTCATGTTTTAAGAAATTTTATATTGAGCTAAATTGACTAGTTCATGATTATATGTTTCACATTACAGTTGTACACTCACCTTATTTATTGTTTTCTCATGATTTTGTTTTCATGAGTCATATATGAGCTTTATATCTTTTGAGTGTTTAGTGATCATGTGATTTACATGTTTTTCATGAAATTTATTTTTGTTTTATTCCTTGCTTAAAGGATTTCGTACTAGTTTTCAAAAATTTTCTTATAACTAGTTCGTATTCTTCATTTTGGAAGAGTTTTCAAATATATTCTATTTTTCAAACCTATTTTTGAAAACCCCTTCCATCAACGGGTGGTTGGCTGGGCGATCATGCCTTGTATGCATCTTATTTAAAATTCTTTTAAACATGTGCATGATATGGGTGGAAAGGTAATATGAGATATACACTTGATCTTATTATGTTTTCAATTGATATCATTGGATTTTTTCAATTGGTATCACTATTGACATTCTTTTTGTATACTCATATATGTTTTTATATATGTATGCTTTCAATTTCAAATAGTATCAATTTCGATTGGTATTCAATTTTACATACATATATATGTTTTATTTGTGCTTACTATATCTCTATATCTTTGAGCACAAATTTTAGCTATGCTAAGCTTGATTTCTTTAATGACTATTATATTTCAATTGACTATGTTTCAATTGGTATCTCAAACGAGCTTATGCATCATTTTATTTGGTATTTCATAAAAGAGGAGAAAATTCATGTTTCTACTTTCAATTGGTATTTCATCTTTCAATTGACTTTGGTATTCTACTCCCACACATTATGTTAAAAATGATTGAAAAAAAGGATATTGATTATTTTTGGTATCATATGCCTTTAATGAGAAATTACTTTTCAATTGGTACTTATCTTTATAAATTGATATCAAGATTACCTATAAGTTTTACTTTTCAATTGACATGTTTTATTGATATCAAAATGTTTAGTTGAATTGCTAAAAATGATTTATTTACTTACAATTGGTATTTAAATGGTATTTATTTACAATTGGTATCAATTGGTATTTAAATCTATATTTGTTTTATATACCACATTGTGTACTTTCAATTATGTACTTTCAATTGGTATATTTCATTGATATCATGATGCACTCAATTGATATATTTTTTCTTTCAATTGGTATCAAGAAAGTTTTGTTTTTGATTTCACCCCTCATTTTTTTGTTTAGGACAAAAAGGGGAGAATATTGTTTTCTTTAACCCCTTTGTTGATGATTGACAAAAAGGGAGAGAAAGATTTTGTGTTTATATATGCATATTTGTGTTTTTGCATATATTGAGTTTTATGTATATGAGAAAAATGATTTGAAAGTTTTTTAACAAAAAAAGAAAAGAAGGTTTTTGAGAAACATATGTTTGTTGCATACATTTGTTTATGCATATTCATGTTTAGTATTCATGTGCTTCATTGAATATCTTATGTTTATTGCTATGCATGAGTTAAGGGGGAGCTTCCTTGAAGCTTAACTTTAATCCATGCATATATAACTCCATGAGTTTTATCATCATCAAAAAGGGGGAGATTGTTGGCCCAGAGGCCTCCACTCTAGTTTTGATGATGATTAACTCATGTAGTTATGTTTACTAATAATCTTGTAATGTTTAGTTTCAGATTCCTAATCAAGATATTAGTAGGTGATTAGCTTCAACAAAGGTGTTTTGGAGATTCTCACATGGTGATTCAAGAGCCCGAGCGACAAAGTTCATACCTAGCACTCGTTGGAGTCAAGCTCGGTGGATCACGGTTTGAATCGAGTCAACTTGAAGACAGAAGTCGTCAAGAAGACTTCGGTACTTAGTTTAGTTTTTGTTTTAGATCCATTTGTAAAGACTAGATAGTGTGATATGCTCAAGTTCACAACACACACACTTGTTTTAGTTTTCATGTTTATTGGTATTCGGTTTTGGTTTAACCGATCTTGGTTTACATGAATAGATAGTATCAAAATAAGTTTACATGGTTTTATGTATATTAGATTTGTTCTATATACATCTATGCTTCAACTATTTAAACAAACTTAGTTTGATAGTCTATTTCATGAGTTTGGTGTTTTGGTATTTTAACAAAACATTTTTTCGGATTTAATATCAAAAACAATGATATATATATCTTTCATGTATATTGGACTTATATCCATATGCAACATGCTTCAAGTTGTTTAAATATCATGTTTTTGTATTTGGATGAGTTTTGGACAAAACGAATTTTCAATTTAAAAATCTAAGTTTTAGAAAATACGGATTTTAGTTTTCGGCAAAATTTCCATAACACAAAAATGGTTCAAAAAGTTTGAAATATGTGTTGAATTTTTTCACACATGTTTGATTTTCAAAGTATTATACTGAACTTATTTTTGTGAATTTTTAGAGATTTTATGGGATTTTTTAGGATATTAAAAACCCAAGTTTTCAGTCCCTTAATGCTGCCTGCCAGGCTCTGACGGTCGACCGGACCGATCGACCGGACCCAGAGTCGGTCGACCGGACCGGTTGACCGACGTGCACAAGGTTGTGCACGCTGACCAGCCACTTGGGCCGGTCGACCGGGCGGTCGACCGACTGCAAGTGCCCCACTCTCGGGTGGGGGCGGTCGACCGGACGGTCGACCTTGAGCAAGGCACGGTCGACCGAGCGGTCAACGGCCGGAGAGCAATCTGCTCTCTGGATTGGCACGGTCGACCGGGCGGTCGACCGGCAGGCTCAACGGTCAATTTTTTGACCGTTGGCCGGTCGACCGGAAGGCCAATTCTGGCCTAGTCAACAGCCAACGGGCAGAATTTTTCATGGGTTATAAATACCCCATTTAAGAGAGGTTTTCTCAAAGATTTTCAAGAGCAAAAATTCACCTATTCTCTAGTGTTTTAAAAGCAAGTTTTTCAAAAGAGTTTGTTGTTTTTAAGGATCTATCTTCATTTATTTTCAAGGATTGAAAAAATCAAAGAAAAATAGAGATTTGGGATATTTGTGTTGTTCTTCATTTCTATCAAATTCAAAGTGTTTTCTCAAGTATTTTTCTTTGTTATTTGATTTCCAAACACCTTGATTTCTCACACTTGAGCTTACATACTATCCTATCTATTAGATCTTTGTTTTTGTGAGAAAGAGATTGTTTGTGGTTGAGATAAACCACCAAGTGTTGTACCCTCCATATTTGTGATATCCCTCTTGTGTAGAGGTTAATTTTGGAGTGGTGGTTAGCTCCCTCTAGTGAGAGGTTGAGATTGTTGGTTGGCTCCCTCTAAGTGTAGAGGTGGAGTTTGTGTTGGAATCCCTCAAATGTGAGGTGATTGATTTATTGGCTAAGTGCCTACCCCTCTTGTGTGAGGTGGTGTTTGTGTGGCTTTGTGCCTAGCCTCTAAGTGTAGAGGTTGTGTTTGTAAAGAGAGGAGTTGTGTACTCCCGGTGATTGTATTGCCCCAAATCCTCAGTGGAGGTTCCCTGTGTGGGAGTCCTGTGTGGACAAGTGGATTGGAAATCCTTCTGTGTGAAGGCGGGAACGTAGAGCAGTGGCTCGAACCTCGAAACAAATTACTTGTGTTTGCGTTTGATCCATTGTCTCTCTAACTTTCTCTCTTTTATATTGTGCCTTGCATCATTTCATATTGTCATATCATACTTATATGCTTGGCTTGTTTGTGTGTGCCTCACTTGTGCTTAACCACGAGAGCTTCATATAGCGCCTCAACTCTTATTAAGAGGAATCAAGAGGAGTTAGTCCAGAGCCCTTCACCGGAAATTCGGCTACACTCGTTGGTTGCATTAAGTGTAGTTGCAATTAAGTTTTAATTTTCGCATTTAGTTCATTAGATTAGCGGTAAACCTATTCACCCCTCCTCTAGGTGTAGTTTCATTCCTCACATAGCTCGTCAAGACTTTGGTGAGTGCACCCAAAGTCTGAATCCATTTGAACATCCTCGAATTCACTTGATCGACTTTGAATCATATTTACTTCAAAGAATTTACTGGATGGCTCACTTTGTTGCCCTTCTAGGTTGAAGATATTCAGATCAACAGTCATATTTTCAAATGTGAGTTTCATTAAACCGCAATGACAGTTGATCAAAGCATTCGTAGTTACTAGGAATGGCCTACCCAAGATCACAGGAATCTGGCCACGAGGGTTCATCATAGGTTCAATGTCAAGGATGATGAAGTCCACAGGGAAGATAAATTCACCAACCTTAATCAGAACAATTTAATCTCTCCTCTAGGAATTTTTATTGACCTATCCGCCAATTGTTGGTTTTAACTCTCCTAACTCTAACTGTTGGTACACCAAATAGGGAAGTAGGTTTACGCTCGCTCCTAAATCTAGTAAGGCTTGTTTGATAACTGTGTTCCCTATTATGCATGAGATTGTTGGGCAGCTAGGATCTTTGTACTTCACAGGGATCGAATTGGATAGAATCTCAGAAATATTTGCAGCAAGAAAGACTTTTTTAGGGACCTGTGTTGCTCTCTTCTTTGTGCAAAGGTCCTTTAAGAATTTTGCATAAGAAGGGACCTGCTCAATTACATCTAAAAGTGGAATATTGACCTTTACCAGCTTAAAAATTTCAAGAGCCTTTTCCACTTAAGCAGAATGCTTCTTCATTTTGAGTCTATTTAGAAATGGTGTTGGTGGCTCATACAGAGGCTCACTGACTATCTTATTTTCTTTTTCTTTCAATTCATCTGAGCTAGAATAGGAAGGGACGGCCTTGGGAAGAGAAAGACTCGCTTGGTCGGGCATCACTACTTGATTGTCAATTTTCTTTCCAGATCGCAAAATATGAACTGCGTTAACTTGGGCAGAACTGGAAGGAGTTGACATTGGATTAACCACAGATTGATTTGGGAATGTTTCCTTCTCCCTCTCATCAATTTGTGATGCCATCTGGATCACTTTTAACTCAAGACGATTTATAGTCTGTTGATTGGTATTCAACATTTGTGTTGCTGATTGCTTGAAGGAAGTGAATGTCTTTTCCGTGTTGCTCAGCTTCTGTTCTTGTTCGTTCCCAAGCCCTGGTGGTGGAATTATTGGATTTGCAAATAATTGTGAGGGAGAAGATTGAGTGAAAGGATGTAATGAAAGTTTTTCGGAACGATTTTCTCTAACAGTTAGCTTGGAAAAAAGAGATACTGATTGTAAGAAAATATTTTAAATAGAAAGAATAAGCATAGCCAACTAATTATCTACCACAACCAAACACTATCTATCAAGAATAAATATCATATTGAACCTATAAAGACTAACCCTAGATTGTTGCTTCAAATCCAAGAAAGAAAAGTAAGAAAGAGATTAAACCCTGTTGGCAGTACACTAGATAAAACTAAGCATTGGTTTATCAAAGTCCCAAAGTATAGTTTAAGAAAAGCAGTTTTAACTTAACGTTAAACAATCAAAGCATCTAAGTATAAACTAAGAATAATTATTAAATAGTATACCCTAAACCTAATTTAACTCAATTCATGACTAATCTTCAAGAATTATTATTTACTTACACTAGGGTTTTTAACATGCATAGAATTCAATCAATTTATCTTCATAGATCTAGGTTTTAGTTAGTAGAGAGATTAGCAAGCTACTAAAGTATTAGTTACACATAATTATGTTGAAATTTAGTATAGTATTTAAAGATTACATAAAAGAGATGAAATTAGAATAAAAGAGACGCAAATTAAAATAGCAAAGAGATTGAAAAAGAATAATGACCTTTATTGAATCTGTCACCAACTCAGTATAAAGCCTTCTTCTTTCTTCAACTCTTCTTCAAAGTAAAAAAAATAAAAAATACAAATAAATTTGGAAAGAAAGAGGATTTAAAGGAAACCCTAGACTTGAGCTTCTGAGATCTGCCCTTCCTCTGTTGCTCTGTAGGGGTATTTGTAGGAGAAAACTAGAGGGATAAGAAGTGTATGAAGATAGGAGGAGCAAATATTTTTGAATTTTAATTCTCCTCTTATCTCCAAACTTGTTTGACTTATCCGTAGAAATTCAATTCTGACCTGCAATTTGTTACTGTGTTGATCGCTAAATATGGCTTATCAGACGGCTGAATTGGAAACTGTGATAAACATAAGAGTTGTAGTCCTTCATGTATTCTTTCTGGAGCATCTTGAATCATCAAATTTAAGTTTCGATAGGGAATGTTATGATTGAAATACTAAAGAGTGTGCAGTCTGAATCCTAATTAAATTCAGATTTTCTCTCCTTTATTTTCATCTGTGGTGCAAGCAACCTCGTTCAAATAGAAGTCTTTCTCTATCTTTAATTAGGATGATGATTCATCTTGTCCTATCTTTCTCCTCCTCTAGATTTGAATAGCAATTAGGAGTCCTACTTTATCCTTCCTCCTCCTCCCCTAGATTTTAAATTAATAATTTAAAATTCAAGTTTAGATTAGGTTAGATAAGATAGAAGCTTCTAAAGTACTAAAATAAATCATGCATGTGGGCTTGTGGGCTTTTGGGTTTTTGGGCTTCATTTATTTATCCTTTAATTACTCAAGGCCTGCACAACACTAAACAGTAAAACTTTACGTAGCTGTGCTTTATAAAAGAATAAGTAGGAAAATATGATGATAAATATGCATTTTGACTACCTATTAAAAGCCAACAATGGACTACTGTTACCAACAGAAAGTCCAAAGGTAAAGCAAAAGCTTCATCCTGCAATATGGTGTGCGCTTCTTCACGGGAAACAGAAACTGATGTTCCCTCACTAACCGATTCGGAGGAGGAAACAATCATTCCTTGCCGCAGAGCTCAATAAATCGCTTGTGACCGAAACTCGTTCGGGTCAGTTATATTTAAAGAAGTATGGTGAAATGGTGGCAAGCCCTCCTAAACCTACCGCAGAGCCAACCAAGCCCTCCACAAAGCAACCTGTGGAGAAGTAGAAAGAGCTTCGATTTTCTAAGGCTCTCCCAAAGGATAACGCAGAAGGATCCACAACACCTTACCGCTTTGACGTTCTGGCTCAATTGGCCAATAGCCCAGCCAGAATCACCATTTACGAGCTCCTGAGACTATCAAAGTCAACAAGAGAAGCTCTGAGGGAAGCCCTAGCTGATGCTGAGGTCTTCATGGCCTAGATCTCGACTGGACCACAAGAGGAAGATAACTGTCTCCATGCCTCTCAAAATGCCCCCTGCATCACCTTCAGTCAAATGACATGCAGGTAAAGGGGAAACATGATCAACCCCTGTACTTCACAGGGTACATTGGATCATCTGAAGTGAGCCGCATTCAGGTAGATTTAGGATCCGCATTGAGTATCATGCCTCGCCGGGTCATGCAGCACTTAGGAATCCCCACCCACTGACTGAGCGCCACCCAAACTACCATCTATGGTTTCAACGCCAATGGTACGCGCCCAATGGGGAAGATCAAGCTCAAATGCAAGATTGGCGATCTAAGATCTGAAGTGACGTGCTATGTAATCGATGCAGACACTTCGTATAATTTGTTGCTCAGACGACCGTGGATTCATCGTAATTCCATCGTCCCCTCCACTCTCCATCAAGTCATAAAGTGCATCGACGGAAGTGGGAAAGTCTGAACATTAATTGCCGAAAGGCATCCGTTCAAGGGGGTAGAGAACTATTTCATGGACTCCCTCCTATACCAAGATTCTCTGGAGATGAACGAAAATTCACAGTCAGAGGAACCAGACTCTGGTAATGAAGCTGACACTGAGCCAGAGGCGAAAGAAGAGTGCATGTGGGAATTAAGTTCACTTGTAAAGTGCATTGATAAGCTCGATGTTAATAACACCGCTGATGATGTAGGCGAGTGGTATATTAATGAAGAGTTAAATTTGGCTTATTTTTTTTTATGTCTGCTTCTAATTCAGTGCCCTCAGACACTAGTACCGAGGTGGATAATGACCCCTGGTCGGCAATGGATGCTCTGACATCATTACATGTACCAGTGAAGTCATCCCTCAAAGCGTACCAGATGTCGGTGATGCGCAAGAATCGGTATTCATAGTCCCAGTAAGATGCAAAGGCCAGAAACTAATTCTTTTCAGAAGAATTAAGTCCGAATTGATGTCTCACAAAGACTTAAAAAGCGAGAATGAATCCCCTCAGTTCTCTCATTTTGAGCCAAACGTACTTAGAATGATGGAAAATATGGGGTATGATCTAACAAATGGTCCTGCCTTGAACTTTAGCAAAGAAAGAAGAACACAACTTCGATCTTTCGTTCTGAAAGGGAAGACCCCTGATTATTATCATCAAACTCGCAGGGGGTTGGGTTATGTGTCAACTCTGATCTCATCGGCCTCTGAGTCAGAAGAGTCATTTTACCATAATCACTCGTCAGGCACATCATCGTGGGAGTCAGATGTTAGTGTCGGCAACATCTTCAGAGAACTTTCAGTAAACATGGTTTCAATAAGCCACCTGGAAGATGGAGATGAAAAAGTATCCAGTCGGATACAGATCCTTGGATCAAATACCTAAACACTTTCTGGGATATTCGTTTCGAACAACGCGAACCACCCACGGAAGATAAGGTCACTCAGATCAATCTGGGAGATGAGGCTAATCCTAAGCCCATCTTTATAAGCGAAAGCTTATCACCCTCCGAGAAAGAAGATTTAATATCTCTTGGCGGGAGTATATAGATGTTTTCGCTTGGAATTACGAGGACATGTCTGGGCTTGATCCTCGAGTGGCTATGCATCGCCTCAACATTAATTCAGACATGAAACCAGTCAAATAGTAGCAGTGACGATTCCATCTAGAAATAATGAAAGCAATCCAGTCAGAAGCCAAAAAGCTTATGGACTCTGGCTTCATCAGGGAGGAACAACACCCCGATTGGGTAGCCAATATCGTCCCTGTTACCAAGAAAAATGAAAAGATCCGGGTTTACATTGATTTTTACGATCTAAATGAGGCCTGTCCTAAAGACGAATTTCCTCTCCCAATCACGGATGTCATGATTGACAATACGTCTGGGTTTGAACAGATGTCTTTTATGGATGGATTCTCAGGATATAATCAAATCAAGATGTACCCTGATGATGAAAAGCATACATCTTTCAGGACACCACTGGGGGTGTATTGCTATACTGTTATGCCCTTCAGATTAAAGAACACGGGGGCAACATACCAGAGAGCTATGAATGCAATTTTTCACGAGCATATACGCAAAACGGTGGAGTGCTACATCGACGACATTGCAGTAAAAAGTCATGGTATGGGCGATCACATAATAGATCTGAAGACGGTATTTGACATCATGCGGGCGCATCAGCTGAAAATGAACCCCACCAAATCCTTCCTGGGGGTAGCTAGCAGTAAATTCTTAGGATTTGTGGTGACATATAAAGGAATCCACCTTGATCCAGAGAAAATTCGCGCTGTCCAAGAAATGCAACCTCCAAGGAATCTTAGAGAGCTTAGAGGGTTGCAAGGGCGACTAGCGTACACCAGAGGTTTATCTCAAATCTCTCAGGGAGGTGCCAACCCTTCGCCAAATTAATGAAGAAGGGTGTCTCATTCATTAGGGACGATGCTTGCCAACAAGCGTTCGAGGAAATTAAACGATACCTCACGCAACCACCCGTCCTTACAGCTCCAATTTCAGGAAAACCTTTCCTGATATATGTTCGAGCGATGAATCATTCCTTAGTTTGCTAGCCCAGAATAATGATCAGGGACACGAGCATGCAATCTACTATCTGAGCAAAACCATGATCGGAGCCGAACATCGGTACAACCCGATCAAAAAGGAATGTTTGGCATTGGTGTTCGCCGTCCAAAAAATACAACACTACTTGGTGGGCCAAACTATAAATGTCATATCAAAAGTCAACCCTTTAAGGTTGCTTATGATAAAGCCATCGTCGCTAAATGGTCGACTGGCAAAATGGGCCATATGCTTTCCCAAAATGAGATGCACTTTCTACCATAAAAAGCTGTAAAGGGACAAGCAATGGCAGATTTTCTGGCTGAACATCCAGATCTGAGAGTGACCAAACTTTACGAGGATCTCCTAGATGAGGTCGCTGAAGTTTTCTGACCCAGACGTCTTTCGAAGGACAGGTGTGGTAGCTCCTCTTCGACGGTGCATCGAGAACTGGTTCAGATGGCATGTCGTAGCAGGAGTGGGGGTAGTACTGGTCTCCCCACAGAACTATGTAATTCCTCGAGCATTCTCATTAAGTGAGCCATATTCCAATAATGTAGCGGAATACAATGCTCTCTTGATTGGAATGCAAATCGTCGATGAGATTGACGTTAAAAATCTCGAAGCATACGGTGACTCTAAACTCATCGTTAACCAAGTTCGCGGGGAGTACGAAGTCAAACTTGAAGATTTAGTACCCTATTACAACACAACTATTCACATGGCCGAGAGGTTCAAAAAAAATTTCATCGACCATATGCCTCGCCAGCAAAATGCGCATGCAGATGCACTGGCATCTCTCGTTACTTCCTTAGCTCTTCCAGCCGGAGTAGTAGAGAAAATACTCGTCTACAGCCATGACTTGTATTGTCCAAGATCTGCTTTTGAAGATCACCAAAAGCTTACAGGAGACTGTCAAGTTAACAAAGCTTTAGAGACTTCAACAGGTCCAAAACTCAGGGATTGGCGGTTCTCGTACATCGACTATGCACTGTACGACATTCTTCCTGATGATACCAAAGAGGCAGCTGCCATTAGAAGGAAAACCCCAAATTTTACTACAACGCGACACGCGAACACTGTATCAACGATCACATGATGGGATCCTCCTCCACTGCCTATCACAAAGGAGGCACAAGAAGTACTCAAAGAAGTGCATGATGGCATGTGTGGAGCTCATCAGCCTGGTCCAAAGCTTAGGGATCGACTCTGAAGACTAGGATATTATTGGCCTAAGATGATCCCTGACTCCATTACTTACGCTAAACGATGTCACGCCTGTCAGGTCCATGGTGACTTCATCCATCAAGCACCAGGATATCTTCGCTCTACAACCTCAACCTGGCCATTTGAGATGTGGGGAATGGACGCGGTCGGCCCTATCAGCCCACCTTTATCCAAAGGACATCGGTTCATCTTAGCGATTACTGATTACTTCTCTAAATGGGCTGAAGCTATTCCCTGAGGGAGGTAAAGGCATCTGACGTGATCAAATTTGTTAAACATCACGTCATTTACCGCTTTGGTGTGCCACGACGGATCATTCATGACAATGGGTCCCAATTCGTCAGTCATGCTTTTTAAAGGTTCTACAATAAGTTCAGAATCCAAAGTGTGTCCTCAACGGCATACTACCCAGCCACTAACGGCCTTGCAGAAACTTTCAACAAGACTATTGGAAAACTTCTCAAGAAAATCGTCTCTAAAAGCCAACGCGACTGGGACGACAAGTTAGGTGAATACTTATGGGCCTATCGCACAACGGTTCGAACCCCGACGAAAGCTACACCATTCTCCTTGGTATATGGGTATGTAGCTGTACTCCCACTGGAAATCTAAATCCCATCTCTACGCGTCGCCTTGACGGCAGAGATGACAAATGAGGAGAAGCATCGATTGCGACTCCAGGAGCTGGAGGCATTGGATGATAAACACCTGCAAGCTCAACAACAAATCAAGCTTTATCATGCTCGAATTACCAGAGCCTTCAACAAGAAAGTAAAGGAGCGGACTTTCAAGAAAGGAGACCTCGTCTTAGCCTTCAGAAGACCTATGGTGATGACGCAAAAGACCAAGGGAAAATTTCAGCCCAAATGTGAAGGACCATTTGTAGTAGAGTCGTTCTACTCAAATGGAGCATATCGCCTTATAACCTCAGACAGTGATACGCTCATGATGCCAATCAACGACAAATTCTTGAAGAAATACTATCCTTGATAGCATTCTTCTCCTAATCAGGTTAATGCTACACCTTTGGTCAAAACTCCAGATCCAAGAAAAAACTTCTTCCTTCACTGGATCACATCACGGTCGATCAGTGTCAAGCTGATCAAGCACTGGTTACATCATGATGCATGATGTAAATATTGAGGAAGAAACAAAATGTAAAACTTCTGTTTTAGCTTGGTTACTCTTCTATAAGACATCCGACGCCTCTGACGGTTAAGGCTAGAGGAAAATGTTGGCTTTTAAGTCCAATATAAGTCTTCGACAACTCATCATGCTGAGGGGAATAGCATGGCTAGCCCAACTCAACAGTAGTTGGTAAAGGCACACCAAATCCGTTGGTACCTGAGGGTTTGTTAAAAATCCTAAGAGACTTGGTCTCATCCTCTCCTCCAAAATCTCCTACCAATTCTTTTCCATAGAATGATAGGACCACAAAAACACATGTGTTCATTTCTCCAACGAAATGAGCTGGGACTTGTCATGTTAACAATAAACCTCTGACAAATCAGATTTTCTAATCCCCAGTAGATTCTGTCAAGTTAATATTAAATCTCTGACAACAAAGCTGATTAAAAATTCTCGTTGTTATGTTAATATTACACTTCTAACGGCGAATTTCCCATGTCCCTAGGAAATCAACGATTGTCACGTTAATATTACACCTCTGACAATTCATTTCATTTGCCACCAAAATCCCTTACCAATTCTCTTCCATAGAGTGGTAGGTCTACAAAAGCAATTATTGCTATGTTAACACTACACCTCTGATAATGAAAAATTTCAGTACTCACCAGCGAGTACAAACTTCACTTGTCTCTCCTCGAGTCTTCAAAATTGCTCCTATCGCAAATTAATTCTTGTCAAGTTCAATATTACACCTCTGACATTCCAAATTTTACTTGTCAATTCTCATCAATAGAATGACAAGTCCTCAAAATTGCTCCTATCACAAACCAATTCTTGTCAAGTTCAATATTACACCTCTGATATTCTAAATTTCACTTGTCAATTCTCATCAATAGAATGATAAGTCCTCAAAACTACTCATATCGCAAGTCAACTACTGTCATGTTAACAATACACCTCTGACAAATTACTGCTAAGTTAACAGTATACCTCTAACAGTGATTAAGTTGTTGCCAAATTCAATATTAAATCTCTGATAGTCACTTTTCCTCAGGCTTCTATATCGAAGCTGAGATGAGCGATGCTAAGTTTAACATCACACCTCTAGCGTCCAGTTCATTGTTAAGTTCAACAATACACCTATCACAATGACTTTCCCTCAAACTTTCCTATCGAAGTCGGGATGCCTAATGTCAAGTTCAAAATTATACCTCTAGCATTACCTTCACTGCTAAGTTTAACATTACACTTATGACAGTGATGTTTTCAGTCCTTCCAAATGAAACTGAAATTCCCGTTGAGTCAAGTTAATATTACACCTCTGACCCACATTCTTTTCAAGTTAATGTCACACCTCTGACAGTAATCTTAAATTCCTGAAATGTAATTTTCCCCCAACTTTGACTTGTTAAATTAATTATAGCATTTCTAGCAAGCCAAGAGTTTCTTACTTTTATTTGTCTAATTTTCAATGCAGAAAGGAATTCAAGACAATATAAGAAGAAAAAAAAATGTCACTTTTATTGATATTCAAACATATGAAAGTGATACAAGACGCTCTCTTATACAATAAGACTGAGTGTTACAACAAAAGAGTACAAAGAAGTCCCTCTCGCCCAGTGAAAGGTTGCACTCACTCCTTATAACATTTACACCACTCTAGATCCAAGATGTTTGGGAGAACGCCGAAGAGAGGTTCCTCTTTTCCTCCACTAGATCATATCAGTGTTGAGACAATCGGATGCTGGTCACATCATGATGCATGATGTAAACATTGAAGAAGCTCATCGCTAACCGAGAACAATGGTGTTTCTCGAGGTCAAAATGCAGAGGAGCATTCTGATTCCATCTGACCAACTGGTGTGGGTCGTAATCTTCACTTAATGAGCATCTCCACCACCAGAAAGTCATCCAACGAGCATGAATTTTTTGTCGATGTCGCTTCCGGGGGTAAGATTGGTGAAGGGAGGATCCGAGATCTTACTGGTGACGTCCTCTTTCCCGTGACTTGCAAGGGCACCATACCCACCACCATACCCACCACCATACCCACTGTGATCATGACAAACCCGGGGCATTGCTGGTGCGTCATGTCCAATAAGACCTTGACGGGTATCAGTAACTGCGCAAGCCTCCTTGCCCGTGAACATGAGCTTTGACTCCCGAGTGCTCGCCAATCGAACAAGCTGGCTGGTCAAAATATTCTCCCATGAGCCCAGCACAGACGCAGAAGACTGACTGAGGCTGCCAAAACCTGCAAGAAGCAAAAAATCAAAAGGTTAAAATTCTATTAAGGCAGGAACAGAAAAGCTAAAGAGCAGACGTGAGACTGAAGTTGTGAACTTCAGACGCGGAGTTGACCGGTGCAGATCTGAACACGGTCTGATTTTAAACTTGCGTCCAAGATATCATACGCAAGGTAACCTAGACGCAGAGTTCGCCACACCCGCGTTGGAGATACAGGGGTTGCCCCAGCTAAGTCCAGAGGTCTCAAAAGCTAGAGTTCTCTAAGTCAAAAACCTCAAACGTAAGCTTCATGTACCAAGCTCGCGTTTCAAGATCCAAGCACAGAGTTTATCACACTCGCGTTCAAAGGACTTGTGACTTAGAGTTAAAAGTCAGTCAGCTCGCGCTTCATCAAGAAGTCTTAAAGACGCGATTACCAAACACAGGCACATCAATCATATTTCAAGAGAAGATCAGTTTTCTTCAATGGACAGGAAAATAGAAACTCAGTGGGACTGAGTAATTCATGGTGACAAATAGTTCCTACCCGGGGAAGAATTCTCTAGAAGTTGAACTTTATTCATCAAGGCGCGACCATAAAAGCACTTAAAGCGATGCTTTTGATTTAAAATCACTTGACAGTGATAATCTTTAGAGAAGATTAAAAGAAAGCATGAAAGTTTTGAGTTCTTACTGTTCATTAGAATACATCCCCTTGAAGGGAAGATAGACAAATCAAGACGAAGACCTTCAGAGCGCATGCTCTCAAAGGAAATAGTCTAAATAATGGACTGTTAAGGGGGTGAGGCCTATTTATAGGCAAGCCATACGGCTTGTAATTAATGGCATAAAAATAAAAGCCATCGGCTTTAAATACCTGCATGAGCATCAAATCCAATAAGAAGCTGACACGTGGATTGTCAGTTCAGGAAACATCAAATGACACAAGTCCCCAACCGTCAACACCGACTTGGCATTAAAAGATCCAACAAGATCTTTAAGACGGATTGCATATGACGCTTTGGAAGCTGCGTCCTGAAATTCGCGTCTATAGAACCACAACCACATCTTGTTAAGCGATCCAGAGCCGCGCCCTCTTAGTGATCGAGAACCGCTTTACACAACAGTTCAGAGTCACATTTCTCATATCCGCGTCTCCATTACAAATGAGAGTCGCGTCTCGATGAAGAACTCACCGCAGCCTGAGTTTATTATTTATGGTCGTACCCTATCAAAACGACTAACGACTGCGTTTTCACAAACAGTCAAGGAGTGCGACTATGAAAACTGAGTTCATCCAGGCAGCAAAGAGTCCTAAAGGATAAAGACGAGACGAGAATTTGAGAACTTTTATTATTTGACTAAAAAAATAATAAAAGCAACACAAACACTCTTATTTGACAAATAGAGTGTTACAAAAAAAAATGGGACGATACAAAAAGGAGAAGAAGGCTAATAATCCTGCTTTGCCAAAGAATAGATTATTTCCGGAGGCGATGCATCTCGTGCTGAAGTGCCCTTTCAGCTTCCGCCAAAGTTTGGACCCGCAACTCTTCATCGGACAAAAATCTCTTCGTAGCCAGTTGTGCCTGAAGAGACTCCAACCTGGAGGAATGACCAGTAAGGTTTTCTTGAACCTGCGTCCTGACAGTTTTCAGCTCTTCCAGCCTTTTTCTAGCGACAAGTTTCTGCTTATTGGCTTCAATCAAGGCTTGGCCTTAGCAATAGTAATCCGAGCAGTGGTGATAACTTGCTCTGCACTTTGGATGATGATTTCAGATTCCTTTGAATCTCCAACCAGTCTTGATAGTCAGCTTGGAAGTACTGGAGATGGCGGGCTTCTTCAGTTATTTGCTCCTCCATATCCTTTCGCTCGCGTTCCTGAGCGGCGAGGAGCTTACCTAGTGTCAACCAAGCCTCATCCATTTAGATAGCATTCTCTAGGGTCTTTAGCTCCTTCAGACGACTCCCCAGTTTTTCGACCAGCATCAGATACGCTCTAGCCTGCGAAGGGCTCCCAGTGTAACTGATGTTCTCGATCTGATTCTCGAGAAGCATCCAGGCAAACTCAAAGGAACTGCCCCCGGAAAGGACCAAGTCGATAAAGGACTTCATGGAAGCGAAAAATTTCGCACCATTTGACGCGCTAATTCTTTCATGATGTCAGTAGCTAGAGACAACCCTGCTGATGCACTCCCAGACCCCCTTTTCATGACAGAATGAGAGATGGGAACTAATTCAACTTGTGCAGGGGTGAGGCCGACAACAGGCTCGTCTGACACTGAGATCGTCGCCAATACCTCCGGAACAGCTATTGTTGTAGCAGCTTCCACAGCAACAGAAGCAACAACAAATTCCATGGCACTGGGTTCCCTGGCCGAAGTTTGAACTGTGCTATCTTCTGCGCTAAGACTTGCCGCAGGATCCTCCACTTGAGCTACCCCAGTGCTATCTGTAAACCATAATATTAAATATCAGTGGTAATGATGAAAAGGAGAGTATGCAATACATTAGTATTTTCTTACCAAGTTAAGGATCTGAAGATGACAAATCCCTGGATAAGCCACTTGGGACGAGGGCTCGCCGACTTCGGCGGTTGCACCCTCATGAGGCATCCCGGTAGCGGGAGCTTCAAGGCCCTCCTACTGGGCCAGATCCTGGATCATCTCCTCAATATGAGAAGAAGTTATGGCTTCACTACCAGCAACCAGCCCTGTAGAAGAAGGTCAAAAGGAAATGTTCTCATTCCTAATTTGATGGAGAACCAGTTCAGGAAGACAAAGGAAATACCTTCAGTAGCGGCAATCCCTACTATCGACGAAACTATCATAGGAACGTACCCCTGTATCTCTTCCTCCGAGATATGCGAGAATTTGCTTGTGTCAAGCAGAGCGAGTTCATCGCCAAAATTGACTTCCTCTCTAGAATAATAGCCATGTTCGTCGGACGAGGAAGACAACAACTCGACACAGGAAGTCTCAGCGATCGAGGCTTTACCGCTAAGGACCCCGATAGTAGGGCTGGGTTCGATAACCCGCGAGGTGGGCATCAATACACTGGGAGACCCAGGCTGCTGCACCTCCACCCTTCTCCCATGAGCTGAAGAAGGTCCAGGCTGAGTCGAGACCCCCGGAATCTCAACATCATCCTTCCTCACCAAGTCAACTTTGGGTCGCTCGACCTCTTCAGCCGTGACAGGTTCACCCGTGAGCTCTCCCTCCTCTAGGATCACGGGACCCCTACTGCGCAGACCTCGGGAGTGAAGGATGGGAATTTTCTCCTCCTCTTCTTCTTCCTCCCCCTGCTCCTCAACACCAGGAGGAACTACTTCGGGCATCGAAGCTTCAGCTTCAGCTCCTGGCCTTCTTTGGGTTAGGTTCACCCTTGGAAGCAAAGCCACGGGAACATTTGGCCACGACCTGCCGATTCTTTCTAACGGGTTGCCCCTTAGGTGCTACTATCCTCGGCTCCATCCTTGCCTCCCCTCCTGTTTCCCTCTCGGCTTCCTGATACTCAGTCATACCTCGCACACGTTTGTTGGACTCCAACTTGGCTTTGTAAGACACCTTGGTACTCTTAATGCAAGAGGTATTTATTCCAAAGCCAGGCATCCTACTAGCAAGGAAGTATCACGTGCAGAAACTGAGGCTGGTATAATAATTGGGCGTCTTGTAAGGCAGGTTGAAAACAGCTCTTGTCCTCCAGCCACACTGTAGTACCACGCCTGAGCACCTTCAAACAAGTTTCCACTAAAGCGGAGGCCCGCGTTAGTGTTGCTGACATACAGTTGATCATAGCCGAACTACCGAGCAAAATGACTGGAAACGTAAGGCTCGATCGTACATGAGTTACCTTGCCGGAAGATCAGATATCTAGGCCGAATATTGATCAGCCACAGAAGACTCCTGATGGCAGCCTTGTGAAGTCATTGGTCCCGCAAGGTCGGCAAATTTATCCCCGTAGGACGCACCAAAAATCTCGGGGAAGCAATGGTCGAGATGGTAATTCGAACTGCTCAGAATAGATTTTCGAACAAAGAACATATAATAGCAAGACCAGCTCGAATTTTCCAGCCTCTGCACGAAGGGAACGAAGCCTTCGGAGGAGGGCACCGTCATCATCAGTGAGGCAGTGCATAACATATCAGGCCATCAGGTACGTATATGGAAGCTCGGTCCTTGGGTTAGAGGTCTTCACTTCTGGCCTTCCCTCTGAATCTACCACTGGCCTGCCCTGGGAGTCTACAATGGCCTCCACTTGGCACAGGCTTTTGATCAGCACCCGTAATCCACTCTAAATTCTGGCTACCATCGCAGGAAGGAGAGCGATAGACTTCCCATAGGCAAGTAAGACCGCTGGGTACACAACATCGGTAACGATTACTTCATGCGGTAGCATTGGCACCACACAACGCTTCAGCCATAGCATGAGGAAGCCCGCCAATAGAGCCCGGTCAGAAATGAGAATTCGGGCCTGGTGATGAAAACTTTCAAAAACCGTTTCAAGTTTGAAAATGTCCTCGTTCGACTCGGTGGTGTAGGAGCTTATAAAGGCATTAATCCTCTCAGCAATTTCCTCTCAGTGTAAGGGGCCAGACTAGTCACTGGGCTATCTTTTTCATTTATGCCGTTGAACAGATAGCTGCCCAGGACATCTGTTTAACACCCCTGTTCCTCCAAGAAGATATCTGCCCGCAGAATGAAAGTGGCACAACACTTCCCAGTATGTCTCGTACATCTGAGGGTCCTCTTTCCTCAAGAGGTGAAGCTCCTCAGAAGTCAAGACGTATTCTTCATAAGGGGCATCTCCCATAACTGCCCCGAAACTTCATATAGCTCATGAAGAGCGAGCCCCATCTCTCCGACTGGAATAAAAAAATGTGCCCGTCAGAGGATTATAATGCTCCATGATGCCATAAAAATTGTGAGAACTCTGCGGAAGGCCATACTGCACGGCCCTAACCGAATGGTATAACCCCACCTGTTACAGCAGATCCCCGAGCTCGACAAGAACAACTCAGCAATTCTACCCGGTAGAATGGACCCATCCGAGCGGATGAAAGTCAACGGTAAAATCACCCCTAACTTTCAAGAACTGATTGATGAAGGTGGCAACAAGCTGAGGGGTTTCTCCTTTTGGATACTTAGGCCTGACTAATTAGGGAAATAAACCAAATTCATCATTCCCATGGCCAGCAGGATATACATCTTTGGCACCTAATTTGCCGAGAGACACACCGGAGACAAACCGGAAAAGATCCCACTCCATCGTATGATGAACAGATGTATGTTGAAGATAGGATAAGGGATACATCCTCTCTATGTTGGGAAGGAAGAACCTCCTGTCCCCTATCCGACGAAGTCACTTATAATCTCCGTTATACAAAATCCTATCATTCTCTTCAATGGCGTAACCAAAAAGGAAAGTAGGCTTCCTTAGCGGAGTGCGAGAATCTGACTCGAACAGCCCATCAGAAATAATCTCCCAAAGGGTCACCATACTGGCCTTGGTGATCCTCTCCTTTCGCTCCTTTGATTTACTAGTAGTCACAGGAGAAATCTTCTGAAGCGCGAAGGTCAGATTACCATCAGTGCCACCTACGTGCCCAAAGTGGCACTTCTTGGACAAGAGGCTGAAAGAGTATTGCACTGCAAAGAAGACAAGACTTAGTCAGAAATCTAAAAGAAAATGGCTAAGTGTTTGAAATTCAAACGCAGGAATGAATCCAGACGCGGAAATCAGCAAAATCCGCGTCTAGACTCAAAAAATGCAAGGTTTGCAAGCCAGCATTTCAAAGTCCATAACTTAGAAGTTTTCTAATTGTCAGACTCAGACGCGAGAATCAGTGTAACTTGCGTCTGATCTTAAAGACGCGAGGATCATAGGAAGTCTGTCTCTGAACCTCTCACACTTAGAAAAATTCTGAGTATTGAGTTCAAAATGCAGGGCTCAACGAGGCCCGCGTTCAACAAACAGGTACGGACTCAAGTTGATGAAGCGAAGGCGCGGAGGTCGTCAAACCCGCGTCTTGCCTACCAATTCAAGAGCTGCGTCTGAAAATCAAACACAGGCATGAGCCTCGCGTTGGCGGTTCACATTCAAAAGAGACTTAAGAGTTAAGAGAACTCTTTAAACCCCTTTAATGGTGGAAATCAATTCAGATGGTTCTACTACCTAAAATGGGAGCCTCCTGCGTTGAAGGACCGCCCATTTGAGTCTCAGGAGCAGCAGCGCCCGAAGACGAAACAACATGCTTGACTTTTGGTGCCATTGCAATCGTGAAATCAGTGTCATAGACGATGAAAATGGAAAAAGCTTTAAGCTTTTCTTAACCCTCGATATAAAGCTCAGCGAATAAGAAGAAGAGTCTAATGATGACTCTTGAAAGGCTGTTGTCTTTTATAGGCACAGTGATCCGCAGAGATACGCGGCGCGTGTCTTGAGGCCTAATTCTCGCCCGACGCGTGGCATACGTCTTAAATGGACGCGAATTTCGCGCGTTAAGAGAAAGACGTCCCCTCAACTCCTCCAGACACGTGGCCACGTGCCCAGAACGTGGGACTCACATTTAACAAAGTCGCGTCTCTCCAAAGGTCACGTCTCTTCAGCAAGGCCAAAGCTGCGTCTAGTCAACAGAGTAGAGCTGCGTCTTCACTTCAAAGCTGCGTCTCTTCAGAGGCCGCGTTTCTTTAGCAAATTAATAGATGTGTCCCCACTGTGAATGAGAACTGCGTCTCTGAAATGACATAACATCTGCGTCTACAAGACTTGCATTCAATCTTCGCTTCTACAATCAGTTAAACAGTACACTGGCACAAGCAGACGATTATTTACCCCTGATTCAACAGTACACCAACAACCAGCTCAGAGCACTGAGGAGGTCTGGACTGCGTATCTAGACACTCCTGACGATCACCTCTGGCGGCTTCAAAGGGTTTTACAGTACACTCACGAAGACCATATTCTAGACAAGATCAAGCTCAGAGTATCTTAAATGATTGTCAGTCCAATTATAAGAAGTATGAATTCAATCAGAGTCCAAAGTATTTCAAATTTCATCCCTGTCAACCACGGAATATCGAAAACTTTAGAGGGGGTTCTATAGACTGTCTAAAAAGCACTGAAGATAAGTCATCAGAAAACAGAGTCTATACTCCAGACGCGAGGCTAATTATAGCCACTCATATAATACCAAGGCGTAGAGCATAGAGCCCGCGCCTCAACATCAGTACAGTATCAAGACAAGAGGGCTGAAAATCGCGTCCCAGCTACTCTGTAATAATGAAGACGCGACTCGAAGGCCACGTCTTTACATCAGTACAATATCAAGACGTGAGAGCCTGAAGCCCGTGATTAGACATCACTGTAGTCTCAAGACGCAGAGCCTGAAGTCAATGACAAAACGCGAGGCTCAAAACCCGCTTCTGGTAGAGTTCGAAACTCGCATCCAGTAAGGTTCGAAGTCAATGACAAAACGCGAGGCTCAAAGCCCGCGTCTCGGTTATAACTACCCTCATTACTGGATCAATTACTGCCTCGTAATAAGGGAGTTAACCTCCATTATGGAGTATTTTTAGGGGACAGTTTTACCCCTGAAACCCTTATAAATAGTTCAGTCTGCTGCTGAAGAAAGGGGCTTCTTTGGTTGGGTCAGAATTTTTTGTCAGAAGAACTTTAGTTGTAAGCCATAGAAAGACCAGAATCTCCAGCTGAGAGATACAAAGGAGAAAAACTCTTCTAAATAACTTGCTGATTTCAAGTTTGTTCTTGCCTAAAGTCTCTTTGAGATTTTTGTTGGACAGAAGCTGTGTTACTTCGTCCACCATCCAAAAAGATGATTCCCAAGAGGTCGTGACGTTCACCTGGTCAACGAAAAATAAGATTCACTTTCCATCTCTACATCAAGAACCCGGCATTAAATAAAGGGGAGATTTGAGCTTGAATATCTCCTCTCTCTTTTAATCGGATAATTGATCCGTTGTAACTTTCTTTACGATCAAACAAAGAAATTTACAGTCACAAACAGACATGCTTTCATTAAGCATGTCATTGTAAAGTGGCAGAGAAATAAGCTTCTCCTTTCTAGGCCTCACAAAAACTTCATCATTCTTATGAAGAGGAGGATCAGACAAAATATTATTTGATGTAGTGAGATAGTCAAAAGGAGTGAAGTCCAGATTGCTATCAGATTCACTAGAATCTCTCGTAGAAAAAGGACCGGTGGGAGAATGATTGAAGTTGAAATCTGTTCAGAGGAAGACGATGGGGAAGACATGATTCAAGAATGAATTGTTTCAGGTATGTTGGAAATCAAATTGAAAATAAAAGCACAAATATCTTTTTTAGATATGAGTAATATATTAGTAACAAGCACTATAAAAGGCCAATACTATGAAACGACGTGAATAGTAATAATAAGTGTTATAGGTGACGGTTGAGTTTTCGAAGAAGTGATAAAAAGAAATTAAATATTTATTTGAAGCAGTTCTGACGTGAGAATCCAAAGAGTTCCTTTACTTTCCAGAAGTTTATTATGTGAACTGCAAATTAGCTTTTTATAGAATATTTTTTCTGAACATACACCTAGATGGGGGTGAAACTAGTTAATCTAATGACAAATGATGCGGAATTAAAACTCAATTGTAACACACTATGTGTAACCAAAGAGTGTAGCCGAATTCCCTATAAAGGGCTCTGAACTATCTCTCTAGATTTCTCTAAATAAGAGTTGAGGTGCTATATGAAGCTCTCTTGGTTCAATACAAGTATATGCACACAAACAATACCAAGCATGTATGTGATATGAATAATATAAGTAATGCAAGATATAAGAGAGATAGAGTTTAGAGATAGTGGATCAAATATAAACACCAAGATATGTTTCATGGTTCGAGCCACTGCTTTACGTTCCCGCCTTCACACAGAAGGATTTTCACTACGTCCACACAAGACATCCCACAAAGGGAACCTCCACTGAGAAATTTGCAATTATAAACTTGGAGTATACAACTCCTCTCCCAACACAAACACCTCTACTCAAGAGTTAAAGCACAAAGCCAAAACTTAATCACCTCTACACAAGAGGGATGGGCACAAAGCCAAACTACAATCACCTCTACACAAGAGAGGGATAATGACCCAAAGTCAAACTCAACCACAATCACCTCCACATAAGAGGGATGACCACACACCCAAAACTCAATCATCTCTACACTAGAGGGATAGGCACAAAGCCAAAGCAAAGGAAGGATTACAACTTGGTGATCACAATAGACTACAAACAGCACTTGGTGATCATAATAAATCACAAACAATATTTCTCACAAAAATAAGATCCTATAGATATGATTAGATATGTTAGCTTAAGTGTGAGAGAACAAAGTGTTTGAAAAGAAAAATAGCAAAGAAAGCACTTGGGAAAAATACCAAATAGATATTTAAATAAAGATCAAAACCAATCTCCCAAGGACTCTCTTTTCTTTGATTTTTTCAACACTTTAAAACAAATAAAAGATAAATCTTTTGGTTCAAAAACTCTTCTAAAACTTGCTGCAAAACACTTGTAAGATGGGAAGAGAAGTTCTCAAAAATCTTGTTGAAAACAGCCCAAGAGATGGCTTATTTATAGCCTCTTAAAAAATATAGCCGTTGGTAGCAGAAAAGTCCAGATTGCCCTTCTGGTCGACCGGCCGGTCGACCAGCCCAACGGTCATATTTCTGACGGTTGGTCGACCGGGCATAGCCTGTCGGTCGACCGCCCGGTCGACCGGTAGTACCCAAGCGTGGGGTACTTTCAATCGGTCGACCGCGCAGTAGACCAGCCTTCTAGGCTGGTCCTATGCACGTATCTTGTGCACATCGGTCGACTGGCCTGTCGACCGCCAGCTGGTTCTGGTAGTAATTATGGGACTTGAAACTTGGTTAATTTAACTCCAATAAAATCTCATAAATTTCTATAAATTTCACAAAAATAAGTTCTTGTAAGATATTTGAATAATAAAATGTGTGACTAAAAATCAATACATATTGCAAACTATTTGAACTATTTTTGTGATATAAAATATTTGGTCTTAAACAAAAATCATATTTTTCAAAAACCAAACTTTGAAATGAAAATTCAATTTTTTTCCAAACTTGTATAATTACAAAAAACAAGATATTAAAACATATTTGAAGCATATTGTGTTTGGATAAAATCCAATACACATGAAAGTGATATATCTATATTTTTGACATGAAATCCAAAATAGGTTTTGTTAAATACAAAACTCTAAAACACATGAATAGGATCATCAAAATAAGTTTTTCTGAATATATGAAGCATATATGTATATAGATGAAATCTAATATATATTAAACCATGTAAACTTTGTTTTGATTCTATCTATTCATGAAAATTATATATATATGTATATTATGTAAATTTGAAATCCAAAACCGGTTAAACAAAAACCAAACATATTGAACTTGTGTGTGTGTGTGAACTTGAGCATATCAACACTATCTATCTTTACAAAAGATCTAAATACAACTAAACTAAATGCAAACCGAAGTCTTCTTGTAGCACTACTCCTCCAAGTCGGCTTGATCCAAACACGATCCAATGAGATAGACTCCAACCGAGTGCTAGATGCGATCTTGACACGCGAGCTCTTGAATCTACACGTTCTAGCTTTAAAACTTGACTTCGAATCTTTTGTTGAAGCAAACACCGACTAAGATCTTGATCAAATATCTGAAACTATATAAACACAAGATCGTTAGTACTATATCTGCATGAGTTAATCATCATCAAAACTAGAGCGATGGGCCTTTGGGCCAACAATCTCCCCCTTTTTGATGATGACAAAACTCATGGAGTTATATATGTATGAATTAAAGTAAGCTTCATAGAAGCTCCCCCTTAACTCATGCATAGCAATAAACAAATAGATATTCAATGAAATGCAATGAAATATATAACCAAACACAGACATATATACATAAACAGAGATATAAACATGCATATAAAAAACTCTCAAAATTCTTCTCCACCTTTTTTTCAATTCATCAACAAAGGGGTGAGGACAATCAAACAATAAGAATGTATATGCGATATATATTCATGAAGAGGAGAGACGTGAGTTAGTTCCCCTTGCATACATGCATTATATGGAGAAAGGATGACTAAACCCTAACCCACATAAAGCATAATATACAATGTATAAGTGGAGATGTTAATCTCCTCCTACACACGTGTACCACATAAAGAAGAGAGGTCAAGCTCCTCAATGTGAGATACACTCAACATGAATTTATATATAGAGAAGATGTTAAGTTTTCTTACATATAGGAAATACATATCAACAATTTTGAAACCACTTTTAAAAAAAATTTTAAAATTTCTTGAGTCAACAAAATGAATTATGATACCAATGAAATCAAATTGTAGTTAACAAAATAAAAGTTGGTACCATTTGTAGGAAAAATACTTTAAGATACCAATAGTAGATTTTGATACCAATTGAAGGTGAAACATGAAGTACATTTTGATACCAAATAAATACCAATTGAAATTAATGTATAAGATTGTAAAGATACCAATTAACATTTGGACTAAAATTAATCTTAACATAAACATAATTTGTACTTTAAGAATGTAAAGATATTGTAAAACAAGCACAATCAAATCATATATATGTATGTATAAAATTGAAAATACCAATAGAAATTGATACTAATTGAAATTTAAAGGATACATATATAAGAAACAAATATGAGTACACAAAAATTAAATTCCATAAAGATCATGTGTATAACTCATACTTACTACCCTATTCATGCACAAGTTTAAAAGATATTCAATAAGGGTGTACAAGGTATGGTCACCCAACCATCCGGCCTTAGAAGTTAGGGGTTTTTCAAAAAAATGAATTGAAAATATTTTAGCATAGTTTTGAAAAACTCTACCAATTGAAGAATAAAGACTAGCTTTAAAGATTAATTTTGAAAACTAGTACGAAATCCTTCAAACAAGAAATGAAACGATAAGTATCCCATGAAAATATGAAAAATCACACGATCATCGACACTCAAATAGCAATATAGCACATATATGATCATGAAACAAAAAATCATGGGTAAATACCAACCAAAGAGTGTAAGAATCATATAATCAACAAAATCATGAAATAGGGCATTGAAGCTCATATGAATTTTCTTTTATCGAAAGTAAGAAATCATCAAAACTAAATACGCTTCAAGGTATATGTATGTTTTGTTGAAACTAAAAGTATACATACATATCCCAAACATAAACGAGCCCAAAATTTTTTTTGCATGAAAACAAGTAACTCTAGGACAGACATGTATATCCAATAGTTTTAGATAAAATTAATATATACATGAAGATAAACACATTTTTATGAAAATATGTGCAAAAATAGGGAATACAAGTTAAAATGTAAGAATCATCAAAACTAGGTTATACATATACATGTAATGAGTACAAAAGAGCAATGAAGCACAAACACATAATAACCAAGTGTAGCTCACTACTTGTACAAGTATAAACACAAGTTTTAACAAAAACTTTATCTAAACAAGTAATCAAAAACATGAAGTGCAAAATCATAATCAAACATGATCATTAGGGTAAATGAACGTGTTTTAGAGCTAGGATATACACAAAAGGCTAAACTATAGTGAGAACACAAAAATAATAGTCCATATAAATATGGGTGTATCTCAAATACTATTTATGTATATCTCAAGGCTAATTTACATTACATTTAACATAACAAACACGAAAATCAATACATGCTAAAAATATTCATATAAAAGCATGTAAACAAGGTAAGGAGTTTGAGATAGTTGCCAAAACCAACATGGCTAATCTCTAAGCCTCCAAACCATGGTGGTCCTCTCACCAAATATCCTTGAAGGTGATGCATCCAATGTAGTGTCCATCAAGTTCAAACGCATTCACCATCAAGGCACCAATACCCTCACGTCAAGTGAGAGCTCACACCTACATCAAATACAATAGGGGTGAATTTTGGTACCCATGCTTTCTTGGGTCCATGGGGGTTAGCACCTTTCCTAATCCAAACAAATTTATTTTCAAAATTTAAAATATTTATTCTATCATAACAAAATCTTGCAAGGTGGCCCATACGTCCACAATGTGTACAAGTGTACACATGAGCATACATAAAATCATGTGCGTGAGCATACATAAAATCATGTGCGTGAGCATGATCAGCATGTGTATGTCGTGTTTTGTGTGCATGCATATGAGGAGCATGTTTCTTGCGAAATATGGATTCCAATCGTGTGTGGTTCATGGCATATTGGCTCAAAGTGGAGCCCAAACAATCTACACTATTCTTCAACATGCAAATATCATGTTCAACTGTTGAAGAAGGAGTGGAGCATGCATTCTTATCAATAGAGGATATAACAATGGAATCATGACAAGAATGAGAAGCCAAATCATTTTTCAAAGAAATATTTTCATTTGAGACACATTCTAATTTTTTTTGTAATTAAAGCAATTTTATTTTTCAAAGAATTGTCCTCTTTTAAAACAAAATCGAGTTTTGAAGACAAAACCTCATTATTCTTCAAAACATCATCATAATTATTTTTATTCTTTAAAATTCATTTTTATTTAAGGTAAGATTAAGTTAGAATTTCAATGAGTCCCTTTCATTTGAGATCTCAAACCCTCTCTTGCAAAATCATATAAAATTTTGAAAACAAAATTTTATTTTCTTTTTTAATTCAATACTTTTCTTTTTCAAAAGTTTGTATTTTTCAAGTAAGTTTTCACAAAATAATGAAAGTTCTTCATTTAAGGCATCGACATCCATATTGTCATCACCTGAAGAACTAGCACTATCATCTAGTTGAGTGTCCGAGTTTACCTCAAGGGAGTCATTCCCTTGGACCATGTAGCAAGCTTGGTCGGACTCATCTACACTGGATTCTTTATCCACATAGTTTGTCATTTGTAGCGAGGGAGAGGTCAATGTATTCCACACTACAAAAACAGAATCACAATGAGAAACTATAGATAAATATTCTTTACTAAGTGAATGCTTTAGTGCATCTAGGGCTTATGCATTAGCCTCAATGTACTTGTCATTACCAAAAAAGTTTTTCTTGATAGTGGCAAGATAGACATGCAAACCTAGGGCTTTTAAGTAAGCACTCATCCTAAATTTTCACATATCGATGTTAGAAACATCAAACATGAGAGGGGCAAGGTAATTCATGAGTGTATAAACTATATGTGTGCAAATACAATACTAGATTAGCAACCAAGATCTCACTCCTAGGTGGTTAAACCAAATATCAGGAGCGTAGGCTCTGATACCAATTGAAAATACACCTAGAGGGGGGGTGAATAGGTGTACTAGCTAATCTAATGACAAATGATGCGGAATTAAAACTCAGTTGCAACACACTATGTGTAACCAAAGAGTGTAGCTGAATTCTCTGTGAAAGGCTCTGAGCTATCTCCTCTAGATTTCTCTAAATAAGAGTTGAGGTGCTATATGAAGCTCTCTTGGTTCAACAGAAGTATGGGCACACAAACAATACCAAGTATGTATGTTATATGAACAATATAAGTAATGCAAGATATAAGAGAGATAGAGTTTAGAGATAGTGGATCAAACACAAACACCAAGATATGTTTCGAGGTTCGAGCCACTGCTCTACGTCCCCGCCTTCACATAGAAGGATTTTCACTACGTCCACACATGACCTCTCACAAAGGGAACCTCCATCGAGGAATTTGCAATCACAAACTTGGAGTGTACAACTTGTTGGCTCAGAGGCCTTCCACTCTAGTTTTGATGATGATTAACTCATGTAGTTATAGTTTACTAATAATCTTGTGATATTTAGTTTCAGATATTTGACCAAGTTATTAGTAGGTGATTGGCTTCAACAAAGGTGCTTTGGAGTCCTTCATATGGTGATTCAAGAGCTCGAGCGTCAAAGTTCAACCTAGTACTCGGATGGAGTCAAGCTCGAGGAATCGCGTTTGGATCAAGTCAACTTGAAGATGGAGTTTGTCAAGAGGACTTCAATTTGTTTTAGTTTAAGATTGTTTAGATCTTGTAAAGGTAGATAGTGTGATATGCTCAAGTTCACAACACACACACACACACACTTACTTTAAAGTTTCATGTTTTGGTTTTCGATTTTTGGTTTAACCTATCTTGGTTTTCATGAATAGATAGAATCAAAACAAGTTTACATGATTTAAAGTATATTAGATTTGATCTATATACATATATGCTTCATCTATTTAGAAAAACCTATTTTGATAAACTATTCATGTATTTGGGTTTTATATTTAGACAAAACTTATTTTTGGATTTAATGTCAAAAACATAGATATAATACCTTTCATGTATATTGGATTCTATCCATATACTATATGCTTAAAAGTTGTTTAAATATCATGTTTTTCTATTTACATGTGTTTTGAAAAAATCACATTTCCTTTTCAAAAATCTAAGTTTTGGAAAATACAGAATTTGGTTTTAGGCAAATTTTTCAAGTCACAAAAATAGTTCAAAATGTTTGTAACATGATTTGATTTTTACTCAAACATGTTTATATTTCAAAGATATAACATGAACTAATTTTTGTGGAATTTATGTGATTTTATAGGATTTAATCAATGTTAAAAACCCAAAATTTTAAGACCTGATTAAGCTGGACTGGCTGACTGCCGATCAACCGGACCGGTCGACCGTAGTAGTGGGCGGTCAACCAGGCCGGTCGACCGACGTGTACAGAACGTGCACGCAGCCAGGCTGATGGGCCGGTCGACCGTTACGGTCGACCGCCAGAGAGCCTCTGCTTTCTAGAAATGGCCCCGGTCGACCGACTCGGTCGACCGGCAGAGAGCTCTGCTCTCTGTATCAGCTTCGGTCGACCGGACGGTCGACCGGCCAGAGAGCGTCCCGGTCGACTGGGCGGTCGACCAGTAGGCGCAACGGTCAAAAATTTGACCGTTGGCCGGTCGACTGGGCGGTCGACCGGTAGGCGCAACGGTCAAAAATTTGATCGTTGGCCGGTCGACCGGCCCTGTTGACCGGAAGGGCAAACTGGCCCATTTTAGCTGCCAACGGGTAGATTTTCAAATGGGTTATAAATACCCCATTTGAGTTAGTTTTTAGATAAGATTTTTAGAGAGCAAAAATTTTCATCTTTACAAGTGTTTTAACAAAAGTTTTCAAAAGAGTTTTTAGTGCCAAAATATCTATCTTAATTTGTTTTAAAGAGTTGAAAAAATCAAGAAAAAGATAAGTCTTTGGGATTTATTTTTGTTCTTCATTTCCTTTATATCTTAGAATTTTTCCCAAGTATTTTCTTTGAGTTTTTGATTTTTAAACTCTTAGATTTCTCACACTTGAGCTATCTATCTATCCTATCTATTAGGATCTTTATTTTGTGGGAAAAGAAGTTATTTGTGGTCTTTGTGATCACCAAGTTGTAAACCTTCCATTGATTGTGATATCCCTCTAGTGAGAGGTGATTGAGTTGTTATCCCTCAAGTGTGAGGTGATTGTGGAAGTGGTGTTTGGCTCCCTCTAGTGAGAGGTGGAGATTGTGTTGGAATCCCTCAAGGGTGAGGTGATTGTTGGTTGTGTGGCTTTGAGCCTAATCCCTCTTGTGTGAGGTTGATTTGTGTTTGGCTTAGTGCCTTCCCCTCTTGTGTGAGGTGGATATTGTGTTGGTTTATGCCTTGCCTTTAAGTGTAGAGGTTGTATTGTTAGAGAGAGGAGTTGTGTACTCCCAAATTGTAATTGCTCAAATCCTCAGTGGAGGTTCCCTGTGTGGGAAGTCCTGTGTGGACTAGATAGTGAAAATCCTTCTGTGTGAAGGCGGGGATGTAGAGCTGTGTGCTCGAACCTTGAAATATATCTGTGTGTTTGCGATTGATCCACTTTCTCTAACACTCTCTCTCTCTTACTTTGTGCATTGCATCATATTGCCATATCATATACATGCTTGTGTTTGTTTGTGTGTGCCATATTTGCGTTTAACCAAGAGAGCTTCATATAGCACCTCAACTCTTATTTAGAGGAATCAAGAGGAGTTATTCCAGAGCCCTTCACCGGGAATTCGGCTACACTCTTTGGTTGCACTAAGTGTGTTGCAATTAGTTTTGTAATTCCACATTATTTGTCCTAGATTAGCCCACACTTATTCACCCCTTTCTAGGTGTACTTTCAATTTGTATCAGAGCCTACGCTCCTGATATTAGGTTTAACCACCTAGGAGTGTGATCTTGGTTAGCTAATCTAGATTTGCTTTTGCACACTTATATTGTTTACACACACTCATGGACTTTATGACCCCACCTATGTATGACACTTCCAACATTGAGATTTGGAAGGTTAGGATGTCCATGTACCTAAAAACCCTAGGTTTGCATGTTTTCCTTGCCGCTACCAAGAAAACCTATCTTGGTAATAGCAATCATATAGGGGCCAATGCACAAGCCCTTGAGGCACTTAGAAGCACGCTTAACAAAGAATATTTGTGCTTAGTTTCTTCTTGTGATTCCGCCTTTGTAGTGTGGAACACGTTGATCTCCTCCAAGCTTCAAACGCCAACCATTATGGAAGAGGAATCTAGTGAGGATGAATCCGTACAACGATGCTATATGGTCCAAGGGAATGACTCCCTTGAGGTATATTCGGAATCTCAACTAGATGATTATGCTAGTTCTTCAGGAGATGATATTATTAATGCTGATGCTTTGAATGAAAAACTTTCTATTGTATGTGAAAAATTGCTAGAAAAATATAATCTTTTGAAAAAGAAAAGTTTTGGACTAAAAGAAGAAAATAAAGATCTATGTTCAAAACTTGATTTGATTTTGCAAGAGAAGGAAGAGAGTTCAAGTGAACGTGACTCACTTAAATCCCAACTTGAACTTACCCTTAATGAGAATAAGATTTTGAAAAATAAAAATGATTGTGAAAATATTTTGAAGAAAAATGAGTCTTTAACTTCAAGACTTGATTTTGTTGTAAAAGAAAATGATTCCTTGAAAAACAAAATTATTTCTATTTCAAAGGATTTAGATTTGCTTTCAAAGAAAAATACTACTTTGTAAAATGTTATTGATACACATGTTTGCCATGCTAGTGTAGCTTCACCCTCTAGCTTACCTATTGCATGCACCTCTTCTATTATTTAAAATGGTGTTTGTTTGTTAAAGAAGAGTGTGGATTGTTTGGGCTCCACTTTGAGCCAATGTGCTTTGAATCACACACGTTTGGAATCTATGTTTCGAAAGAAACAAGTTTCTCCTATGCATGCACACAAATCACGGCATACACATGCTCCTCACGCTCACACTCACCACACTATGTATGCTCATGTGTACACTTGTACACATTGTGACGTAAGGGCCACCTTGCTAAGTTTTGTTATGATAGAATACATGATTCTAATTTAGCAAATAAATTTGTTTGGGTTGGGAAAGGAGCTAACCCCTATGGACCTAAAAGAGTGTGGGTACCAAAGACCACTCCTATTTTATTTGATGTAGGTGTGGGCTCTCACATGAAGTGAGAGTGATGGTGCCTTGAGGTGGATGCGTTTCGAGCTTCAAAGATGACAATTTGGATGCATCACCTTCAAGGGGAGTTTGGTGGGAGGACCACCTTGGTTTGGAGACATGGAGATGTGCCCTTTTAGTTTTGGTAACAATCTCTAACTCCCATTCATGTTTACATGTACATGCTTTTCATATGATTAATTTTTTTTGCATGTTATGTTTTTATGAGTATTATGTTAAATGTCATGATTATTAGACTTGTGATATGGATGATTAGTATTTGAGATCACTCATGTTTATATGGCCCCATATTTTATGTTCTCTTATTTGTTTAGCTATTGTGTATTTCATAAATCTAATGCATGGACATTTACATAATGATCATATGTATGTTTATGAGTTTATTCTATGCTTCTTATTTTGATTACTTGTTTAGATGTTAGTTTTCATTAAAACTTAGGTATATACTTGTACAACTAGTGAGCAACAAATAGATTATTATATGTTTGTGCTTGAATACTCATTTATACCCATTATATGTACTAGTATAGTCTAGTTTTGATGATTCATACATTTTGACTTGTATACCATATTTTTGGACATGTTTTAATGTTTATATTTAAACTTCATGTATATGTCTATTTTGTCCAAACTATTAGTTATACATATACATCCCTGAGCCACTTGCCTTCATGCATATACTTTTGTGGACTCGTTATGTTTGAATATGTATGTATATTTTAGTTTGTACAAAACATACATATACCTTGAAGGATTATAGTTTAATGATTTTCATATTTTCATGTTTAAAGGAATTTCATTTTGAGCTTAATTGCCTATTTTTATGATGATGTTTTTCACATAACTCTTATACACTCACTTTACTTAATGTTTTCTCATGATTTTATTTTTATGAGTATAATATGTGCTTTATAGATTTTGAGTGTTGATGATCGTGTGACTTACATGTTTTTCATGATATATCTTTTGTTTTATTCCTTACTTGAAGGATTTCGTACTAGTTTACAAGTTTATCATTAAACTAGTTACGGTATTCTTCATATGGTAGAGTTTTCAAACGTGTTATATTATTTTCAAAACCTATTTTTGAAAACCCTACCCTTCCATGGGCGGTTGGATGGACGACCATGCCTTGTATGCTCATATTGAAAATCAATTTAAACATGTGCATGAAATGGGTGGTAGGGAGTATGAGTTATACACTTGATTATCATTGTATTTTTCAATTGGTATCACAATTGATATTTATCTTGTATACTCATATTTGTTTATATATGTATGCTTTAACTTCATATAGTATCAATTTCGATTGGTATTTACTTTTTCATACATATATATATGTGTTTTGATTGTGCTTACTATATTTCTATATCTTTGAGCACATATTTGATTATGCTAAGCTTGATTCTTTAATGATAGTTATTTTTCAATTAGTATCTTATACAAGTTTATGCCTCATTTTCATTAGTGTTTCATAAAGGGGGAGAAAATCCATGTTTTACCTTTCAATTGATTTTGTTTCTATTTGATACTTTACTCCCACTCTTTATGTTGTAAAATGATTTATATGTTTAACTAAAATGATTGGGTTATGTTTTTATTTGGTATCAAAAAGTGTAAAATATTTTCAATTGGTTTTCAAAATTGGTATCAAGATTTACTATATATGTATATCTTTCAATTGATATCAAATATTGTTGGTTTCTTCAAAATATTTTGTTTATTTTCAATTGGTATCATTCATTGATATCATGATATTTCTATGATTACCTTCATGCTAAATTGATATATTTTTCAATTGGGTATCATAATGTTTTGTCATGTATTGCTTATATGCAAGGGAAGCTTAACATCTTCTCTATATGTATATTCATGTTGAGTGTATGTCATATTAAAGTAATTGACCTTTCTTTGGTATGTAGTACACGTGTGTATTAGGAGCTTCACATCTCCTTTTATACATTACATATTATGCTTTATGTGGTTAAGTTTTAGTCATCTCTTTTCATATAAATGCATGTATGTAGGGGGAGTTAACTTCACGTCTCTCCTCTTCATGAATGTATAACATATATACCTTATTGTTTTGTTTTATGAAAAATGGAGAAATTTTTTTTTATGCCTTTATTGTTTATACCCCTTTGTTGATGAATTGACAAAAGGGGAGAGATATTTTGGAGTTTGATATATGCATGTTTGTTTATGCTTATTTTACCATTGATATAAAATATGTTTTGTTGGTATCAAGAACATGTTTTGTTGCTTTATGGTATCAAGAGTTTTTATTAGCATTTAGAGTTGTTGGTATCAAGAGCTTTCATTTGTATTTAAAGCTTTCATTGGTATCAAGAGCTTTTATTGTTATGTTTATTATTTTTGGTATCAAGAAGCATGTTCATTTCATTGATATAAAATATCATTTCATTGATATCAAGAGCATTCATTCTATATCTTTATATTTATTGCTATACTGAGTTAAGAGGGAGCTTCTATGAAGCTTAACTTTAATTCATGCATATATAACTCCGTGAGTTTTGTCATCGTAAAAAAGGGGGAGATTGTTGGCCAAGAGGCCTTCCACTCTAGTTTTGATGATGATTAACTCATGTAGTTATAGTTTACTAATAATCTTGTGATATTTATTTTCAGATATTTGATCAAGTTATTAGTAGGTGATTGGCTTCAACAAAGGTGTTTTGGAGTCCTTCACATGGTGATTCAAGAGCTCGAGCGTCAAAGTTCAATCTTGTACTCGGATGGAGTCAAGCTCGGGGAATCGCGTTTGGATCGAGTCGACTTGAAGACGGAGTTCGTCAAGAAGACTTCGGTTTGTTTTAGTTTAAGATTGTTTAGATCTATGTAAAGGTAGATAGTGTGATATGCTCACGTTCACAACACACACACACTTACTTTAAAGTTTCATATCTTGATTTTTGATTTTTTGTTTAACCGATCTTGGTTTTCATGAATAGATAGAATCAAAACAAGTTTACATAATTTAATGTATATTACATTTGATCTATATACATATATGCTTCATCTATTTAGAAAAACCTATTTTGATAAACTATTCATGTATTTGGGTTTTGTATTTAGAAAAAACTTATTTTTGGATTTAATGTCAAAAACATAGATATAATACCTTTCATGTATATTGGATTCTATCCATATACTATATGCTTAAAAGTTGTTTAAATATCATGTTTTTCTATTTACATGTGTTTTGAAAAAATCACATTTCCTTTTCAAAAATCTAAGTTTTGGAAAATACAGAATTTGGTTTTAGGCAAAATTTTCAAGTCATAAAAATGGTTCAAAATGTTTGTAACATGATTTGATTTTTACTCAAACATGTCTGTATTTCAAAGATATAATATGAACTGATTTTTGGGAAATTTATGTGATTTTATAGGATTTAATCAATGTTAAAAACCCAAGTTTTTAAGACCTAATTAAGCTGGACTGGCTGACTGTCGGTCGACCGGACCGGTCGACCGTAGCAGTGGCCGATCGACCGATGTGCACAGAACGTGCACGCAGCCAGGCTGATGGGCCGGTCAACCGTTACGGTCGACCGCCAGAGAGCCTCTGCTCTCTGGAAATGGCCCCGGTCGACCGACCCGGTCGACCGGCAGAGATCTCTGCTCTCTGTATCGGCTTCGGTCGACCGGACGGTCGACCGGCCAGAAAGCCGTTGCTCTCTAGATCTAGTCCGGTCGATCGGGCGGTCGACCGGTAGGCAACGGTCAAAAATTTGACCGTTGGCCATCGACCGACCCGGTCGAACGGAAGGGCAAACTAGCCCTTTTTAGCTACCAACGGGCAGATTTTCAAATGGGTTATAAATACCCCATTTGAGTTGATTTTTAGATAAGATTTTTAGAGAGTAAAAATTTCATCTTTACAAGTGTTTTAACACAAGTTTTCAAAAGAGATTTTAGAGCCAAAAGATCTACCTTAATTTGTTTTAAAGAGTTGGAAAAATCAAGAAAAAGAAAAGTCTTTGGGATTTATTTTTGTTCTTCATTTCCTTTATATCCTAGAAGTTTTCCCAAGTATTTTCTTTGAGTTTTTGATTTCCAAACTCTTTGATTTCTCACACTTGAGCTATCTATCTATCCTCTCTATTAGGATCTTTGTTTTGTAGGAAAAGAAGTTGTTTGTGGTCTTTGTGATCACCAAGTTATAAACCTTCCATTGATTGTGATATCCCTCTAGTGAGAGGTGATTGAGTTGTTATCCTTCAAGTGTGAGGTGATTGTGGAAGTGGTGTTTGGCTCCCTCTAGTGAGAGGTGGAGATTGTGTTGGAATCTCTCAAGTGTGAGGTGATTGTTGGTTGTGTGGCTTTAAGCCTAATCCCTCTTGTGTGAGGTTGATTTGTGTTTGGCTTAGTGCCTTCCCCTCTTGTGTGAGGTGGATATTGTGTTGGCTTGTGCCTTGCCTCTAAGTCTAGAGGTTGTATTGTTGGAGAGAGGAGTTGTGTACTCCCAAATTGTAATTGCCCAAATCCTCAGTGGAGGTTCCCTGTGTGGAAAGTCTTGTGTGGACTAGATAGTGAAAATCCTTCTGTGTGAAGGCGGGGATGTAGAGTTGTATGCTCGAACCTCGAAACATATCCGTGTGTTTGCGATTGATCCACTTTCTCTAACACTCTCTCTCTTACTTTGTGCATTGCATCATATTGCCATATCATATACATGCTTGTGTTTGTTTGTGTGTGCCATACTTGTGTTTAACCAAGAGAGCTTCATATAGCACCTCAACTCTTATTTAGAGGAATCAATAGGAGTTAGTCTAGAGCCCTTCACCGGGAATTCAGCTACACTCTTTGGTTACACTAAGTGTGTTGCAATTAATTTTGTAATTCCGCATTATTTGTCCTAGATTAGCCCTACACTTATTCACCCCCCTCTAGGTGTACTTTCACAACTTCTCTCTCCAACACAACCACCTTTACTCAAGAGGCAAGGCACAAAGCCAAAACTCAATCACTTCTACACAAGATGGATGGGCACAAAGCCAAACTACAATCACCTCTACATAAGAGGGATAAAGGCCCAATGCCAAACTCAAACACAATCACCTCCACACAAGAGGGATGACCACAAATCCAAAACTTAATCACCTCTACACTAGAGGGATAGGCACAAAGCAAAAGTAAAGGAAGGATCACAACTTGGTGATCACAATAGACCACAAACAACACTTGGTGATCACAATAGACCACAAACAATATTTCTCACAAAAACAAGATCCTATAAATAGGATTAGATATGATAGCTCAAGTGTGAGAGAACAAAGTGTTTAGAAAGAAAAATAGCAAAAAAAACACTTGGGAAAAATACCAAATAGATATTGAAATAAACATCAAAACCAATCTCCCAAAGACTCTTTTCTTTGATTTTTCCAACACTTTAAACAAATAAAAGATAAATCTTTTGGCTCAAAAAATCTTCTAAAACTTGCTGCAAAACACTTATTAGATGGGAAGAGAAGCTCTCAAAAATCTTATTGAAAACAGCCCAAGAGATGGCTTATTTATAGCCTCTCAAAAAATATAGCCGTTGGCAGCAGAAAAGTCCAGATTGCCCTTCCGGTCGACCGGCCCAACGGTCATATTTCTGACCGTTGGCGTTCCGGTCAATCGCCCGGTAGACTAGGCACAGCCTGTCGGTCGACCGCCCAGTCGACCGGTAGTACCCGAGAGTGGGGTACTTTCAGTCAGTCGATCGCGCGGGACCGACCTTCTAGGCTGGTCTTGTGCACGTATCTTGTGCACATCGGTCGACCGCCGACCTCTGGTTCTGGCAGCAATTATGGGACTTGAAACTTGGTCAATTTAACTCCAGTAAAATCCCATAAATTCCTATAAATTCCACAAAAATAAATTCTTGTAAGATATTTGAATAACAAATATGTGTGACCAAAAATCAACATATATTGCAAACTATTTGAACTATTTTTGTGATATAAAATATTTGGCCTTAAACAAAAACCATATATTTCAAAAACCAAACTTTGAAATGGAAAGCCGAATTTTTCCAAACTTGTATAATTACAAAAACAAGATATTAAAACATATTTGAAGCATATTGTGTTTGGATAAAATCCAATACACATGAAAGTGATATATCTATGTTTTTGACATGAAATCAAAAATAGGATTTGTTAAATACAAAACTCTAAAACACATGAATATGATTATCAAAATAAGTTTTTCTGAATATATGAAGCATATATGTATATAGATAAAATCTAATATACATTAAACCATGTAAACTTTGTTTTGATTCTATCTATTCATGAAAATCATATATATATATATATATATATATATATATATATATATATATATATATATATATATATATTATTATGTATATTTGAAATCCAAAACCGGTTAAACGAAAATCAAACATATTGAACTTGTGTGTGTGTGTGTGTGAACTTGAGCATATCAACACTATCTATCTTTACACAAGATCTAAACACAACTAAACTAAACACAATCGAAGTCTTCTTATAGAACTCCTTCTCCAAGTCGACTTGATCCAAACACGATCCAATGAGCTAGACTCTAACCGAGTGCTAGATGCGATCTTGACGCGCGAGCTCTTGAATCTACACGTGCTAGCTTCAAAACTTGACTTCGAATCTTTTGTTGAAGCTAAACACCGACTAAGATCTTAATCAAATATCTGAAACTATATAAACACAAGATCATTAGTACTATAACTACTGTTGGCCCAAGGTTACAATCAACCCATGTTTAGTGTATTTTGATGATTACAAAACATATTAGTTATTTGTACTAATATCATTTGTTGTTTAAGTGTGTTTCAGGTTTATTATCATACTAGAAGTACTCTCACTCATATACAAAGATTTTGGACTCAAATACAAGCTATTGGATTCAAGACAAGTCAAATTGGGCTCAAAGTGCAATATTGAAGATCAAGTGAAGATTGCCCATGTTGAAGTCTTGAAGACCTAGAAGCTTGTAAGTGTAGTTTTTTTTGTTAAAGATAGGATATGTAAATTTTGGCTCTAGGATTTGCACACACACTTTTGATGTATGTTTCTATGTTTTTGAGAATGGTATTTCTAAGTTTATGCCTTAGTTCATACTTACATGTACCCAAAGCCTTATATCTTCAAAACTTGTTTAAATACATGTATATAAACTATTTTCAGCATAACACTTAGCTTAAGATTTTTAAAGGAATTTTTACAAACTTTTCTAACTCAAAAATCTGCCCAGAAAACTGTTTTCCAGGCAGACCGGTCGACCGACCCTAAATATCAGTCGACCGGCTGCTGTGGCCAGACATGCACGAGGCTGTGCATGTCTGCCGGTCGACCGACCCTAAATATCGGTCGACTGATTTTTGTGGTCTGCTCTCTGTATCTTTCGGTCGACTGGGTCGGTCGACCGATAGAAGGAAACTGGGTTTCCTTCTGTGAGATCGGTCGACTGGCAGTCGACCGGAGCCTCAACGGCTCTTTTGCCAGCAGAGACCCGGTCGACCGGCAGTCGACCGGTAAGCCTGCAACAAGCCCAACGGCTCTTTCCTCTTTGGGCATTTCTGAAAAACTGTTTTTGGGTTTCTCTTTAACAGAGTTTTTAGGAGTTGTTGGGGTGCTTTTGCAGAAGATTTTAGCAGAAAAAATCAGGGTTTTAACCTATTCTCTTCCTATAAATAGTGGGGAATAGGCCTTAGTTATTTACCAAGAAAAATTACAAGTTTTCATAGTTTTCAAGAGAAAAAAAAAAAAAATAGTTTAAAGCTCTCATTTCCATTCTTTCAAATTGGTTTTTCAGTTGTTGTTTGATCTCTAATATCACTCTACAACTGAAGCTTTTCTCACCACACTTCATAGAGCCAAAATCTCATATTCTTTCTATAAGTGAAGTTGTAAAAGAGTGAGAGTGTTTGTAAAAGAAGTGTTTTGTAAAAGAGAAAGAGTGTTGTGGTCTAGTTGAGATCACAAAGTTATAACCTTTGTTCTTGTGGAGACAAGCTCTTCGGTGGAGCTTCGTTGTAAGGTGTAAAGCTACGGGCTTGAGGTCTTTGGAGGCCTAACTTGTACGGGATCCTAAGGGGATAGTGGAAACCCTTCACGGAGGTGAAGGCGGGGACTAGAGCTACGGGCTCGAACCTCGAAACAAATCACTTTGTTTGCGATTGGCTTGGCGTTCCTCTTGCTTAATTTCTTGCTTCAATTACTTCCAATTTATTGCTTGTGAACTAACCCTTACTTGTGCTATCCTTACTTGTTTATTTTACTTGCTTTCAATATTTCTTGATACAATACTTGTGTGCATTTCATCATCGCATTTCATACTTGGAATTGTTCGATCACACCTCAATACAACACGGTTGCATTGCGCACCTCTAACCCATTTAAGGGGAATTGGGAGGAAGGAGTTCAGAACCTCGCAAGGGGTATTCGGCTCTTAGTCGTGTTTTGAGAGATCGTTGCATCACTCACTTAAGTTAAATTTTAAAAGAGCATTAGATTAGCAATTACACCTATTCACCCCCCCTCTAGGTGTATTTCAATTGGTATCAGAGCTTGGACTCTAGGATTTGGTTTAACAACCTTAGAGAAGATCCACGTTTGCTAATCATTTCATCCACATTCATTTAAAAATGGCCGATGGAATTAAAACCCCACCTAAGTTTGATGGACTTAACTTTCCCATATGGAAAGTTAAGATGACCGTGTTTTTGCAATCTCTAGGTAGCCGAGTTGCAAAAGCCGTGACTAAGTCCTTTAGTGTACCCCCCGGTGACGAATCCACTTGGTCCGAAATAGAGACTAAGGAATTCGATGCCAATGCCAAAGCTCACTATGCACTCCTACAAGCCCTAAATGATGATGATATTGCTAGGGTTATACATTGCAAATCCGCATATGAGATTTGGTCACATTTGATAGTCACACACGAAGGGACATCACAAGTTAAGAAGGCTAAGATTGACCTTCTTAGGTCCCAATATGAAACATTTAGCATGCAAGAAAATGAAACCATAGATGATATGGTTACAAGATTTACCAAGATTACTAATGGACTCTCTTCTTTAGGTGAAGATATCAATAATGATCAAAGAGTGAGGAAGATCATCCGTGCTCTTCCTACTTCATGGGAGGTCAAAGCAACAACCTTGAAGGAACTCAACGACAATGAGGAGATGGAGCTCATAGGTCTCATTGGGAACCTCAAAACCCATGAGATGGAAAGGAAAGCAAGAGAGGACATGGCACCTACCAAAAAGAAGACCATTGCCTTCAAAAGTCATGCTAACTACTCCGACGAAGATGACGAAGAAGAAGATGACGAGGAGCTCTCACTTCTAGTCAAAAATGTCCGTAGGATGTACAACAAGGCAAAGTTCCAAGGAAGAAGGAGATGGCAAGGAGGCAAGGAAGAAAGGAAGATCATTTGCTTTAATTGCCAAAAGCCGGGACACATAGTAGCGGAGTGTCCGGACAAAGTAAAGCCATCTTCATCCAAGAAGCCATACAAGAAAAAGGCCATGAAAGCAACATGGGATGACGAAAGTGAATCCGAGGAGGAGATTGACACCGCCAATATGTGCTTCATGGCAAATGAGAGCACAAGCAAGGTAACCCCCCCAACTTTTCTTGATGAAGATTTATCCATGGATGAGTTAAGTGAAGCATTTATGGAACTCTCTCAAAATTATGATTTCATGAAGAAAAAGTATTTGAAAATGAAAAAGGATAATGAATCACTTAGTATTCAAGTTGTAAATCTTACAAAAGAAAAGGATAATTTAGTTTCCACCTTGACCACTACTAAAAATGATTTTGAAAAATATAAGACTTCTTGCAAGGGTAAGGCCCCACTAATTGATTCTAATGAGATTGCCATGCTTAAGAAAAGATTAGACTCATTAGATGTTGTTTTGAAAAAGTGTAGTGAATTTGATAAAAAGAAGATTGAGGCTATGTTTCCTAAGAAACAAGCCCCAAAGAAAAATGCTCATGCTCATGTTCATGTTCATGCTACACAACCTAAACAATATGGCAAACCCCAAAAGCATGCTCACACTACTACACATACACATCATGCTTTCATGTATAGAAAAGTGTACACATGCTCACATTGTGGAAGGAAAGGACACTTAGCTAATTTTTGCTATGATAGACTAAGTGCATCACATCATAATGTTTGGGTTCGTAACACTAACTTTCAAGGACCCAAGAAAGTTTGGGTACCAAAATCAACTATTGTTTTAAATGATGTAGGTACTTTCCAAAGCCCAACGACGTAGAGGTTTGTGGTATCTTGATAGCGGTTGCTCAAGGCACATGACTTGGGACATCAACAACTTTGCAACCCTATCAAGATATCATGAAGGTGGCACCGTCACCTTCGGAGATGACGCCAAGGGTAAAATCGTCGGTATTGGTAATGTAAAACTTGGCACCTCTCCTTTAATTGAAAATGTGGTTTTAGTTGATGGCCTCAAGCATAATCTCTTGAGTGTTAGTCAACTTTGTGATAAAGGTTTTGATGTTGTTTTGATAATGTTTCTTGTAAAGTGATTGATAGAACTTCTAATGTTTGTGTATTTTCCGGTTTTCGTGAAAGCAATGTTTACATGATTGATATGTTAAATATGTCTTGTAATATTACTTGTTTAAAAGCCCTCGATGACGACTCTTGGTTGTGGCATAGGAGATTAGGCCACGTTTCATTTGACCATATTTCTAGGCTTAACTCTAAGGAAATGGTGAAGGGTATTCCTTCATTGAACTTTGAAAAGGACCGAGTTTGTGACGCATGTCAATTTGGGAAACAAACTAAGTCCTCATTCAAATCAATTAAGGATATCATGTCATCACGTCCATTAGAGCTAATCCACATGGATTTATTTGGCCCTACACAAACCAAAAGTTTAAGTGGGAGTAGATTTGCTTATGTTTTAGTAGATGATTTTTCGCGTTTTACTTGGGTTTATTTTCTTGAACATAAAAGTCAAACCTTTTCATATTTTCAAGCCTTTAAGAAAAGAGTTGAAAAGGAAAATGACTCCTCAATAATTAAAATAAGAAGTGATAGAGGAGGTGAGTTCATTAACCTTCCCTTTACCGTTTTTTGTGAGGAACATGGAATAAAACATGAACTTTCTTGTCCTAGAACTCCACAACAAAATGGAGTAGTTGAGCGGAAAAATCGTACTTTGCAAGAGATGGCTAGGACTATGTTAAATGAATATGGTCTACCACATTATTTGTGGGCCGAGGCCGTTCATACTTCATGTTACATTGCAAATCGTGTTTTCCTATGTAAAAATACTACTAAGACTTCTTATGAGATGTATTTTTCTAGAAAACCTAATGTTTCTTATTTCAAAGTGTTTGGTTGCAAATGCTTTGTTTTAAATACAAATATTAATTTGGGAAAATTTGATGCTAGATCATATGAGGCTATTTTTGTAGGTTACTCAAATACTAGTAAGGCTTATAGAGTCTTCAATAGGTCAACTTTGACTATTGAGGAATCTATTCATGTTAAATTTGAGGAATCTAACAAGTTTGTTAAGAATTGTGTAGAAATTGATGCTTTAGATGAAGGCTTGGAGAAAGTGACCTTGGAGGATGCTTCTACCATGGGAGACAAGCCAAAGGATGGTGATGGAAGTGAAGCCAAAGTGGAAGAGGCTCAAGGAAATGAACATCAAGCAAATGAAGAGGAGCCTTCTCAACCACTACCAAAGGATTGGAGATTCAATCCTCATCATCCCAAGGACCTCGTCATAGGTGAAGTATCAAAAGGGGTAACCACTCGCTCTAAGATTCAAGATTTTTGTGGTAATTTGCTTTTATTTCACACATAGAACCTAAAAATGTCCTCGAGGCCGAGACCGATTCATATTGGTTGCTTGCAATGCAAGAGGAGCTCAATCAATTTGAGCGCAATCAAGTTTGGCACCTTGTTCCTAGGCCCCAAGATAGACCAACTATTGGCACTAAATGGATCTTTAAGAACAAGTTGGATGAATCGGGTAATGTAGTTAGAAACAAGGCTAGGTTAGTTGCCCAAGGTTACACTCAAATCGAAGGGATTGATTTTGAAGAAACCTTTGCACCCGTAGCACGGCTCGAAGCCATACGGATGACCTTAGCATATGCCTCATTTAAAGATTTTAAGTTATTTCAAATGGATGTAAAAAGTGCTTTTCTTAATGGTTATATTGATGAGGAGGTGTATGTTGAACAACCCCCCGGGTTTGTTGATCCTACACACCCTAATTATGTTTATAAATTAGATAAAGCTCTATATGGTTTGAAACAAGCCCCTAGGGCTTGGTATGAGAGATTGTCTTCATTTTTGCTTTCAAATGATTTTAAGAAAGGAAAAGTTGATAAAACATTATTTACCAAACATGTAGATCAAGATATCCTCATAGTTCAAATTTATGTTGATGACATTATTTTTGGATCTACTAATGTTTCTCTTTGCAAGAATTTTGAATCATGCATGAAAAGGGAATTTGAGATGTCTATGATGGGGGAGCTCAACTTCTTTCTTGGACTTCAAATCAAGCAACGTAGTGATGGGACATTCATCAACCAAGCCAAGTACACCAAAGAACTCATCAAGAGGTTCGGGCTTGAAGGATCCAAAGTAGCAAAGACTCCCATGGCAACCACTACAAAACTTGACAAGGATGAACAAGGTAAGGAAGTAGACATCAAATTATTTCGTAGCATGATTGGTAGTTTACTTTATCTTACGGCTAGTAGGCCGGATATAATGTTTTCCGTATGTTTATGTGCACGTTTTCAATCATGTCCTAAGGAATCACACTTAATTGCGGTAAAACGCATAATTAGGTACCTTAAGGGCACAATTGATTTAGGTTTGTGGTATCCAAAAACTAACCAATTTACCATGACTAGTTATTCGGATGCCGACTATGCCGGTTGTAGGGTAGATAGGAAGAGTACAAGTGGAACATGCCAATTCTTAGGTAATTGTCTTGTGTCTTGGTCTTCCAAAAAGCAAAATAGTGTAGCCCTATCAACTGCCGAGGCGGAGTATGTTGCGGCAGGAGCTTGTTGTGCACAAGTTCTTTGGATGCAACATACTCTTCTCGATTTTGATTTACATTTTGATCATGTTAAAATTTATTGTGATAATACTAGTGCTATTCACATGACCAAAAATGCTAATCAACATAGTAAAACCAAACATATAGACATTAGATATCATTTTCTTAGAGATCACTTTGAAAAAGGTGACATTGATATAGATTTTGTTTCAACCGATTTTCAACTTGCGGATATTTTCACAAAACCTTTAGATTATGCAAGATTTTCTTTTATTTGTGGTGAATTAAATGTTTGTAAGATTGATACTTAAAGTATCTTAGTTTGTTTTGTTTGGTTTTTAATATGTGTTAAATTTTTTGTTTTTAACCCTTTTTGATGTATGACAAAAAGGGGGAGAAAAATGTATGAGTTTGGAGAAATACTAAGTTGTTTTTAGTTGTTTTAATATTTGGTTCATGTTTGAGTTTCTTATTTATGGTGATAATTTTGGTTCATGTTTGAGTTTCTTATTTATGGTGATGATTTTGGTTCATGTTTGAGTTTCTTATTTATGGTGATGATTTTGGTTCATGTTTGAGTTTCTTATTTATGGTGATGATTTTGTTTTAAAAATGATTTTGTATGCTTACATAGTTTCTCATATTCATGTTAAATATATAGCATTGTTTAAGGGGGAGCTTTTCAAGCTTTTCCTCTTTTATTTGTTTAATAACTCATATGTTTTGTCATCATCAAAAAGGGGAGATTGTTGGCCCAAGGTTACAATCAACCCATGTTTAGTGTATTTTGATGATTACAAAACATATTAGTTATTTGTACTAATATCATTTGTTGTTTAAGTGTGTTTCAGGTTTATTATCATACTAGAAGTACTCTCACTCATATACAAAGATTTTGGACTCAAATACAAGCTATTGGATTCAAGACAAGTCAAATTGGGCTCAAAGTGCAATATTGAAGATCAAGTGAAGATTGCCCATGTTGAAGTCTTGAAGACCTAGAAGCTTGTAAGTGTAGTTTTTTTTGTTAAAGATAGGATATGTAAATTTTGGCTCTAGGATTTGCACACACACTTTTGATGTATGTTTCTATGTTTTTGAGAATGGTATTTCTAAGTTTATGCCTTAGTTCATACTTACATGTACCCAAAGCCTTATATCTTCAAAACTTGTTTAAATACATGTATATAAACTATTTTCAGCATAACACTTAGCTTAAGATTTTTAAAGGAATTTTTACAAACTTTTCTAACTCAAAAATCTGCCCAGAAAACTGTTTTCCAGGCAGACCGGTCGACCGACCCTAAATATCAGTCGACCGGCTGCTGTGGCCAGACATGCACGAGGCTGTGCATGTCTGCCGGTCGACCGACCCTAAATATCGGTCGACTGATTTTTGTGGTCTGCTCTCTGTATCTTTCGGTCGACTGGGTCGGTCGACCGATAGAAGGAAACTGGGTTTCCTTCTGTGAGATCGGTCGACTGGCAGTCGACCGGAGCCTCAACGGCTCTTTTGCCAGCAGAGACCCGGTCGACCGGCAGTCGACCGGTAAGCCTGCAACAAGCCCAACGGCTCTTTCCTCTTTGGGCATTTCTGAAAAACTGTTTTTGGGTTTCTCTTTAACAGAGTTTTTAGGAGTTGTTGGGGTGCTTTTGCAGAAGATTTTAGCAGAAAAAATCAGGGTTTTAACCTATTCTCTTCCTATAAATAGTGGGGAATAGGCCTTAGTTATTTACCAAGAAAAATTACAAGTTTTCATAGTTTTCAAGAGAAAAAGAAAAAAATAGTTTAAAGCTCTCATTTCCATTCTTTCAAATTGGTTTTTCAGTTGTTGTTTGATCTCTAATATCACTCTACAACTGAAGCTTTTCTCACCACACTTCATAGAGCCAAAATCTCATATTCTTTCTATAAGTGAAGTTGTAAAAGAGTGAGAGTGTTTGTAAAAGAAGTGTTTTGTAAAAGAGAAAGAGTGTTGTGGTCTAGTTGAGATCACAAAGTTGTAACCTTTGTTCTTGTGGAGACAAGCTCTTCGGTGGAGCTTCGTTGTAGGTGTAAAGCTACGGGCTTGAGGTCTTTGGAGGCCTAACTTGTACGGGATCCTAAGGGGATAGTGGAAACCCTTCACGGAGGTGAAGGCGGGGACTAGAGCTACGGGCTCGAACCTCGAAACAAATCACTTTGTTTGCGATTGGCTTGGCGTTCCTCTTGCTTAATTTCTTGCTTCAATTACTTCCAATTTATTGCTTGTGAACTAACCCTTACTTGTGCTATCCTTACTTGTTTATTTTACTTGCTTTCAATATTTCTTGATACAATACTTGTGTGCATTTCATCATCGCATTTCATACTTGGAATTGTTCGATCACACCTCAATACAACACGGTTGCATTGCGCACCTCTAACCCATTTAAGGGGAATTGGGAGGAAGGAGTTCAGAACCTCGCAAGGGGTATTCGGCTCTTAGTCGTGTTTTGAGAGATCGTTGCATCACTCACTTAAGTTAAATTTTAAAAGAGCATTAGATTAGCAATTACACCTATTCACCCCCCCTCTAGGTGTATTTCAACTACATGAGTTAATCATCATCAAAAATAGAGCGATGGGCCTTTGGGCCAACAATTTCTATATATTTAGATTTCGTATAGTGCACATCTTTCCTTAATCTATATTAATTTAGTGCACCTTTATTTTCGAGACTGTTGTTGCATCACGGTAGATAGATATAATTACTTCAATTAGATCAGAGTAATTAATATAGTATTTTATAAGATGTGATATACGCAGACTGCTCTCACGGTCGCAGGGCTAATCTAATTTGTTAAGTATGATTGTTGCCAGATCCGTGACTTTTATTGCATTTTATAAACGATCAAAATTTTGTTACATATGGCATGCGAATAAGGATAGCTACCATGGTCGCAGTGCTGATCGATAGTATATTTTTGTCTATTATTTCTATGCGAATAAAGAATGCGACTAGGGTTGCAGTTGTGATATAAGATTGAAAGTTATATTATATTAAGTCTGCGATTATGGTCGCAGTGCTAAAAGTTCTGCAGTTTACGGTCGCACTCGTGATATAAGATTGCTAAATTGTTATACAACGACTGTGATTATGGTCGTTGTGCCAATATATTTTTTATTATTTTTTTAATGTATGTGTACTATGACCTTGATCTCAGTTATAATATACATTGAGAATAAAGCATTTTTTAGTAGCAAGACCGAATATAGTCGCAGTTCATTAAAATTGCATGAAATATTATCCAATCAATCTGCTAATATTGTGGTAGTTACGAGAATACCAGATTTATAAAATATCTGTAAAATAAATCATTAACCATTGTATTTCATTATTTTTACACTGTACATTTGTAATACAAAAAAATTATACGGTTGCCCCCACATCAAATTTCATTTTTCTATTCATTTCAGTTTTCAATTCCTATATGAATTGAAAATAACAAGAAATTAAATAATAAAAAACTATATATTACAACTAATTTTTTAAGTTTCACGCATGTTTTTTACTTTTAACTGCTGCTGTTTTTTTTCACATCATCTTGATTCAATATTTTTTCCCTTTATATTTTCGATGTAGGAGAATTAGGAAATTTAAAACTGCAGATAAATTCAATGAAATTTCTATGTAAATTACAAATATTTTTGATAAATTTTTGTTGTGGATGAATTTTGCTAGTGTAAAAGTAAAAATAGGGGTATTTTGGTCAACTTGATTGTCGATTCTTTGGACGGAAATTTTTTGATTTTTTTTTTAGCGCCTACACTCTATCACCGATATGTGGCATAAATTCGGCCACGTCACCGCCAGCTGAGAAACTCTTTCAGCTGACAACTGAGGTATAGATACCACAAACACACACACAATTAAATTGTGCCATCTCACCTCGATTTCTCCACCTCACTTCCATCTCCACCGCCCTACTGTTCCCACTAATTTATGGAATAATTACATGATTAGTGGCCAATTAATTGATTAGGTAAATCATGCTATATACACTCCACTTGTATGTATAATTTTGTATGCGATCAAAAACAAGAATATATACAAACACACACACACACACACGTATGTACACATAAACTCATCCACCAAAGATACAAATTTTCTTGAACAATATTAATTAGGGTTTAATAATTAATCATATAAATTAGGATTTAAATAATCTAAATTTTTGAATAATCATGATTAATTAAGATCGGGTGTTACATAGGACGTGGAGTGGAACTTAGAATTCTTATTCCTTTTGAAAACTAAAAATTTCGTCTCTCAAATAACTAGGAGCTTGGCTTATTGGTAACATTCTTTCTCTGTCCCAAGTTCAACTTCCGCAGTTGTCGAAGAGGGGATTATAATTAGTGATGAGCGTGTGTGTGGTATAGGTTGGAGGTGACCTCCATCATCGTTCTAATTTCATAACAATTTAATTAAATTTCTTATTTAATAATCTTTCATACATGTAAATAATACATAAAATAATTATAGATATATCTAATCCCAATTTTCCAACCTTCCTCGTTTAAAAAGCAAAAAAAAAAAAAAAAAAAAAAAAAAAAAAAAAAAAAAAAAAAAAAAGCCCAAATTCGGGTTTGCGTTTCATAAATTCTATACGATCTTACCATCACCGAACTTGGGCAACTTTTACCCTAAATTTTCTTTGCTAATAAAAACTTGGGTATTTTCCCTAATCGGATCACGTACGATTGCGCCACCAGCTACCACCATTAAGACTCCAACTCGGATTGATTCATGCATAAAATTTGTATCTCATGACTTTGAGTCCAAGAGAGAAACACAAGTTAACATATTAATAACCATGAGGCCAAACTCGTGCAACTTTTTACCTTAAAATAGAAATAAATAAATAAAAAAAAATAAAACCTGGGTGTTTTCCCTAATCCGATTAGGGATCTGAGATTGCACCAGATATCCTTGTAGGAGTCGAACTCCGATTGATTGAAACATAAAACTTGTACACAACCCTCCATCTCTATATATACACGACCATCTCGCTGAGAAAATAAACAACTCAGTGTGTAGTAGCAAAAGGTTTAACATGAAGGAAAAAAAGCAGGGAGATCGGCCAGTGTTTATGCAGGCAGCTGTGGCCGGGGTGCAGCGCGAGCTCAACTACCGCTTTCGTGACGCGAGTCTCCTTGAGGAGGCTCTGACACACTCCTCCGACCGTCACCACGCTTCCTACAATAGGCTTGCCTTCGTCGGCGACTCCGCCCTCAACCTCGCCGTCACCAACTGCCTCCTCAGCACCCACCCCGACCTCAGCCCAGGCGAGCTCACGGCCCTCCGTGCCGCCAATGTCTCCACGGAGAAGTTCGCTCGTGCAGCGGTCGGGCACGGGCTCTACCACTACGTTCGCCGCAACGCCAAGGCACTGGACCGGGCAGTGGAGGAGTTCAGTGATGCTGTGATGAGGGAGGATAAGGGTGTTGGTTGGATGAGCTACGGTGGGAGCAGTAAGAAGGCTCCCAGGTGTTGGCGGATGTTGTAGAGTCCATTGCTGGAGCTGTTTATATCGACAGTGACTTGAATCTTGACAAGCTTTGGGAGGTATCCACCTGTATTTCTATTTTCTTCTTTTCTTTTCTTTTTTTTTTTTTTTTTGCCATTTTTTCTCTCTTTTTCTTGATTTATTTTCTAAACTGAAGCCATTATATTTTCCTTTTAAGAGTGAAACTAAATCATGGATTGCCCCTGACTTTAAGAAACTAGCTATGGTTCTTTCGAATTAAGCCGTCCTAGCCCGATATTAAGATGGCTTTTCATTTTCTTCAAAACTTATCCAACCCGAACCATAGTCACCCCTTGGGAAAACTTGTGGAGAGACTCTTTTCTTTTCAAAAGAGAGCCTAACATTGCGAAGAATCAGTATTAGAATATGAATTTGTTAGGAAATAATAATCTAATTTAAATATTTGTTCAAGACCTCAATCCTGAAAGCGCAAATGAAAAATTATACACAATTCTTTGAGCTGATGATGATGCTTGGTTACTTGAAATACAGGTGTTTAAAGGAATTCTGGAGCCCATCATCACATCAAAAACTTTAGATGAACAGCCAGTGACAAGTCTCTACAAGATATGCCAGAAGCATGGGAAGTCAGTTAAGTTCAGAAATTTTCACAAAGGGTCTGCAAACAACATAAAGGTCTTTGCAGACGGGAAGCTCATAGGCAGTGGCTCGTCAGAGCACAAGCAAATCGCTAAGCTCAATGCTGCACGAGACGCGCTGCAGCATATCTCCTCTTCCAGGTTGCTTAATGCTGCAGAGGATGTGCTGCAGCTTCTCTCCATCTCTGAGTCTGACGAGTCGAAGCAAATTACAAAGCTCAATGTTGCAGCGCGTCGTGTGCTGCAGCCTCTCTCTGTCTCTGAGTCCGACTACAACACCGACACCAAGGTGTTGAAGAAGGGAGGAGCAAAGTGGAGGCTGACCGAACTGTGCAGTAAACAGCACAGTTGAAAAGTGAATGTTTCAAAATGAAATGTCATGCATTTTAATGTCTTATGCATGAACAAAATGGTTGAAAAGTGAATGTTTTTCCAACAATAGACCTAAAGTGATACCTTTGTACATGAGTTAAAAGTCATGAAATATATAATATTTCTTTTTTTGGAAATGTTTTAAGGTATACAAGTTATTATGGACAAAGGGATTGTCTATCGAGATAACCTGGCATCAGAGACCTTTGCATCATCTGGTACGTGGAAAAAACATTCTCATCAGTATCCCTCGATTGTGATTCCCAGAAATGAAATTTCTAGGATTATCAACTTGGTATGAGCTGAACATTCCTGGATGTAAAATGTTCTCAGAGTATGTTAGAAAGGTCTCCAGAAATGTGAAATTATTTAATTTTATTTTTTGAAACTAATTTTGTCATTAAAATGTCATTACTTCATGAAAAGGATTGCAGTTGGAAATTCAAAATATTTTTAGAAAAAGAAATTATGAGCATAGTTTGAAGAATACAAGGTTTCTAGAAGGAATATTGCCAGAGCCAAACTCGATCGACTATTTTAATTCCTCGCCATGAAGATTTCTAAAATTTGAAGCAAAAACTCAATAACTCACCTAATAATTGCTTGTAGCGCATTTAATTGACTCCAGTTTATCTACAACAATATTAGTGCATTGGATGCTAAAAACTTTTAATTTACCTTCTCTTATATTTGGCATCACCAATCAGATAAAAGAAGGGCAAAAATACACTGAATTACATCCCTTCGGTTGGTGCTCAACATCACACACTTCCACCAGGCTACCTGGTTAGCAAACAACTAGAGGTTGTTGCATTCATGAACATAATAATCAATGCATCCAAAATATGATTATAGTTCATATAGTCATATCTCGACTCCTATTAGTTTTATCTATTATAAGCGGGAAAATTGCACCAAAATATCCCATACTTTGTGGCTTCTTTCCAGAAAATATCCCGTACATTTTTTTTTTTTTTGGCACGATAAAACTTTAACATTTTGTTTCAACATGATACCTCACGGACATTGACCGGAGGTTGTGCAATGAGAAAAATTCCATTTAATTTTTTCAACTCTAATCTCACGCTGACTCTTGTTGGAAAGAGAGAGATTTTTACTGAGGGAGTTGACCCGGACCATCAAGGGATCGTCGAGAAAGTCGGCGACAAGAGACGATGGAAGAAACAGCAGAAAACAACAGCAGCAGCAGTATCTGGCAGGGTTCGGTCGACCGGTCCGGTCGACCGACGTGCACGACGTGCACAGGCCAGGCAGCGGTCGACCGGCCGGTCGACCGAGAAGGACTGACTGTAATTGACCCAACTCTCGGGTTTTCTGGGTCGACCGTTCCGGTCGACCGGAAGAGGAAGCAGGTAGTCGGTCGACCGGCCGGTCGACCGACAGACGGGTTTGGGCGAAAATCTGCTGCTCCGCAGATTTGGGTATTTAAGGCTGTTTTGGTTTCTAGGGTTTGTAAGCAATCACAAGGCTGCGGGAAAGAAAGGCTGCATCTCTCTTGCATTCAAAGAGGTTGCTAGCAAGTTGTAATCCTCCTCAAACGTAATAATCTCTCCATTGATTGCCCCGAGGACGTAGGCATTCAGGCCGAACCTCGTTAAATCGTGTGTTTTGTGATTGTGTGTTCTTCTTGGATTTGTTTTGATTGTTCTTTGTGGTTGAGATCTGTTGGATCCTCTATTGGTTGTTGTCATCGGCGCACAACAAGTGGTATCAGAGCATCCAGGTTGCTCTTTGGGATTTCTGAGGATTCGGAGGGCTCGAGATCGGATCCGGTGGAGATCGTGTGTCGATCTCAGATCTGAGGTATTGGGTGTTCAAGGAGATCGTGTGTCGATCTCAGAAGGACTCAAGGAGGGCTCGTTGAATCCATGGTGGAGTAGATCTGGTGAGAAACTCGATCTAGGGTTTCAAGGGACAGGTAAAAATCACATTTTTATCTGGGTAATAGATCTATTTCAAGTTAGTTGATCTTCCGCGTAGATAGAGGATCAGAAAAATATCTCAATGGCAGAAGAAACTGCATCTGTTAAGACAATGAACAATCACCCAAGGATTGAAGTTGTTAAGTTCAATGGAACTAATAATTATCTGATTTGTACTCTCCTCCATTATCTGAACGGAGGACCTTGATCTTCCTTCCGTGCTTCTCTCCAAGTTCACCTTCCACTTCACGAACAGTTCTAGGACTTCTCCTTTGTGTCGCATGGTGTACACCCCAGCGCCTAGAAAATCATCAATAACGACACAAAATAATGGTTACCTCCAATCGATGCAGTCTTGGTAGGTCCCCAGACATCCGTGTGAACATAGTCAAGAATCCCCTCGGTGCAATGTGATGCTGTCCCGAACTTCACCTTGGTCTTCTTGCCGATGATACAATGCTCACAGAAATCTATCTTGCAGGTTTTAGCACCCTTCAGCAATCCTTACCTAGCAAGAGCTTGCATTGACTTCTCTCCTGCATGTCCCAGCCTCATGTGCCACAGCCTGGTTGAATCCTCCTCTGAACTGGTAGAAGCCGCCACTTGCCCTGTCACCGTACTACCCTTCAAGTAGTATAGGTTGTTCCGGCGATCGGCCTTCAACACCACCATCGAACCTTTTGTCATTCTAAGGACTCCTTCCTTAATCGATACCCCAAGGCCCAATGACTCCAAAGCTCCTACGGAAATCAGGTTCTCTTCAACTGAGGTACATACCTCACTTCCTTCAGCTCCCTCACCATCCCATCAAACATTCTGATTGGAATTGTACAACACCCTCCATGATGCATGGATGATCATCGCCCATGACGATCGAACACCCCTCCAGCTTCTCAAAACTGGTAAACCAGTCCCGATTAGGGCATACATGGTATGTAGCACCTGTATCCATGATCCACTCATTTTCACCTGAGTAGCCTATGATGGGAGTAGTAACTGAAAATGAGAACACCGACGAATCTGAGTCTGATCCATCTGCCTGTGATTTATTGCTAGGAGTGTTAACCACCTATGCTAGATTTGCCTCAGACTTTGATTCCTTCTTCTTTCCCTTGAACTTCGGACAGTCCACCTTCCAGTGCCCTATCTCTCTGCAGAAAGCACACTGATTCCTTTTGAGATCCCTAAACCCTGGCCTGGACTTTGATCTTCCTCTAACCTCCTTGCCCTTCCTTGATGAACCCCTGCCTCTTACTTCCAATGCCTCCGCCGATGAGCTTGACTGAGAAGGATGTCTCTCCTTTCTTCTCGTCTCATAACTTGTCAATGCAGATGACACCTCATGGTAGTCCAGAGTCTGCCTACCATTGATAAAGGTCAGAGTGAATGTCTCATACTCCTCCTCCGGGAGTGAGTTCAGGAAGATGATCGCCTTGTCTTCCTCATCTACCATGACATCCACGTTCACCAAATCTGTAAGAAGCTTCGTGTATCGGTTGATGTGCTCATTCACTGTGCTCCCCTTCTTCATCTGAAACCGGTACAGCTTACTCTTAAGCTGCAATCTTGACTCGAGACTCTTCATCAGGTATTTCTTCTCAAGGGTTTCCCACAGATGCTTCGCCGACGTCTCATGTTGCGCAAGATATTTTATGTCTTGCGTTAAATATGAACGAATCAACCCACACGCAAACCTGTTCATCTTTGCCCACTCTTCATCAGTGGTCGTGCTTCTCTTCTTCTCTAGAAGGAGAGTATCCTCGAGATTTGATGCATTTAGGGCATCCATAACCTCACATCTCCACATCCCGAAATTATTTGTGCCATTAAACTTTACCACGTCAATCCTCGGATGAGGATTCATGTTTTAACCGAAGCAATTTCTTCTGCCATCTAGATTACTTGATCCTCTAACTATGCGGAATAAACCAACTGAAATAGATCACAACTTCGATAAAAATTGAATTTTTACCTTTCCCTGAAACCCTAGATTGAGTTTCTGACCGGATCTACTCCACCAAAGATTCCTTGAGCACTCCTTGCGTCCTTCTGAGATCGACACACGATCCCACGAATACCGCTACCTCTGATCTGAGATCGACACACGATCTCCACCGAATCAGATCCCGAAGCCCTCCGAATCTCCAGAAAAATCCCAGCGAAATCTGGGAAGCTTTGATACCACTTGTTGTGACAACGACAACAACCAGAAGAGGAATCCCTGAATCTCCCAAGCACGAAGAACAATTCCAAAACAGCACAAAATCAAATACCAGAGAAAGAACACACGCAAACAACGATCTAACGAGGTTCGGCCTCAATGCCTACGTCCCCGGGGCAATCAAAGAGAGATTATATTGCTTTGGAAGATCGATTACAATACTAGCAGCACCTCTGATCTCAAGAGAGCTCCAGATTTTCCAACATTCAACAAAACTCTAGAATTCCCGTATTTATACAAACAGGTTTCTAAATCAGCAATCGCAGCCCGCACCCGCTTGTTGGTCGACCGGGCGGTCTACCGACCCTATGCGCGGGTCGACCGTTCCCAACAGAGAGTTGGGCCACTTCAGTCAGTCGACTGGGCGGTCGACCGAGCTCCCTCCTTGTGCACGTTGTGCACATCGGTCGACCGGGCCGGTCGACCGAGAACCTGCTACTGCGGGCGGTCGACCGAGCGGTCGACCGATATCCTGCTTCTGCTGCTGTAAGACTGGTTTGTTGCTGCTACTTCCTCCGTCTTTTGTCGCCGACTTCCTCGACGATCCCTCGACGATCCTTGACGACTTCCTCAACAATACTTCTCTCTTTCCAACAATGTTCAGTAAACAACATGGGTTTCTTCCCGGACGCCGTCGCTCTGCTCTATTTTTGGGACGAGAAGATTTTAGGCGGTGCGATTGAAGGGAGGAGCGAGGGGTTGTTTGAGATGAGTGGGGCGGTGGAGTAATGGCCATTAGCAGTGTGTTAGTGTGCCCTTGAAGGCTTAGTCACTAGCTCATGAGCTGCTAAAGACTGGGGGGAACGTCCTTCCCATGTAGAGAATCCTAGCCATAAGATACCACTTCAACCCATTGACGGGGACGATGGCTGCGCTCGTCGTCACTGCTATCCGCAGCTCTGTCGTCTCTCTGTCATCGTGCCATCGACAAGAGATTCTTGCCAAACTCCATGGCTTTCTCCTTTGCTCTTCCATCTTGAAGCAAAACTTTGTTTCTCGACAATTGTCCGGTTTCTTCACTTCTTCATACAATGCCTTGTGCAAATGTGCATGAATCGAAAAATCTCAGAAGCAGACTTGTCGGAGATCAATCTGAACTAATTTATGCATTCAACGAGCTTGTCAAATATGATAAATGGTCTATATGAGAAAAACTTTATCATTTAAACATAATTTACCCTTAAACATATTATATATATGAAAACAACTTGATTTGTTCATCACCTTTAACTTTTTTTTTGCAATTACATAATTTATACTTTCATCACATAATGCAAAACTAATAAAAAAGAACTCACAACATATGCTACAACTCTCCTATATACTTTGCTACTTTCCAAACTCTACTATTTACAACTTTCCCCATGCTTCTCTACTGGGCCCATTGCGGACATGAAGCACAACAATTGACAAGCTTTCTTCATTGCAAGCTTCATCACAAACACAATGAAACAAGTCGGATAATCTTTTTAGGGCATTACATCAGACAAGTGGTGCGCAACAGAAACAATCAATAAGAAAGAAAATTTCATTTTGAGAACACAAATTACATCTTCATATCACAAATAGAACTTATACCCAGTTCAGGATTTACACAAAATTACATCTCCATATCTTCAAGTTGTGGAAAGAGGGTGGCTCTGGAATCAACTTTGCCGATCCTCCTTGGCATCTGTTTAAACAAACACAGTTTCACCTATCTCTTAGCACCCCCATGTACTCCCCTAACATCATATTGATCGCTAGCAATCTTTCTCAGGCATTAAATCAACCAGTAAACTTGTATCTTGGAAGATTCAGAGAGTGGGGGCGCTAGGATCGTGTCGAGCTCGAGATGGAGGGCGCCGGGCGGCGGGGATCGAGGGAGTAGACAAAGTTCGTCGAGTGGGAGAGGAGAGGAGTGGAGAGAGGGCGGCTCCGAGATCAGGTCGAGCTCGAGATGGAGGGATGCTGGGCGTTGGGTGCTGGGCGCCAGGGTTCGAGAAGAGGAGAGAGGTCTCGAGGGCAGTGAGAGGGGGCTACGCCGCCATCCACGGGTGGTGGGTGATGGGGAGGCGGTGGGTGGTGGCCTGGCAGGTGTAGGATTTGAAAAGAGTAAAAGATTGAAATAAGAAAAAGTAGGAGAGGAAAAATTGTCCAACATGTATCATGTGCAACTCTCGTGATGTATAAAATTGACGTCTTCATCACAGAAAGTATGAAATTACAAGGTTGTTAGAGTTGAAAATTGCACCGTGCTTCAAAAAAAATATGTAAGGTATTTTTTTGAAAGAAGCCACAAAGTACGGGGTGTTTTGGTGCAATTTTCCTATTATAAACTATTATTCCATGTTTTGCTACATAACTTAAAAACTTAGAGCTGACAGCAGCAAACCATGGTGATTTAGAAGGACTATCAAGTTTGTAGTTTTTCTTCATCTCCTCTCTTCCTTTCATCATTAAACTTGTCTGAATCCACCATGAGCTGAGCAAATGTTTCAAAAACAGTTTCGTGAATTATCTGAGTAGTTATCCATTTCTTATTTTTCATTTCTGTTATACTTTGCATCATTCTATATTTTCTTTTTCATTTAAACTGTGTTAAATCTCAGATTGTTTATCTTCAATCAGCCAAATCTGAACTGATAAAAGGTTCCATGATTGTCAATGACATTGCATATTGATTGTCATATTCCATATTTATTTTATATTAAACTCTACTTTTTAATCTTATTTTTGTCTAATTGATGTGCATCTCTTTACTAATGAAGGAGAGAAAACGAGCCCAATAAATTCAGATTAAAGCAAAATCGAGGATTGGGACAGAAGATTTAAGGGGATAAGTGCAGATCAGAACAAATCAGAGAAGATAACACCAAATGAAAACCGGTTAAATTCAGATTTCTATAAATCCATTTGGTTAACTTGAAGAATCAAAAGAATAACACCGAATCCAGAAAACAAACAGAAAAACTAAGTGGATAAAATAGATATTGGAGCATTACAGCTACGGAGTCCCCGAATCTGGCCACCTGGCCAGATCCAGGCCGCAAAAACGCGGCCAGAGCCGCGTTTTCTTGGCTACTCAGTTGAATCTGGGGGCGCGTTTGCTTCCCCTCTCTTCAAACGCTCTCTTCTTCTAGTTTTTCCTATAAATCTAGCATTTCTGAAGGCAAATGGGCACCACTCTAGCAGAAAGTTAGAATTAGGTTTTTGTTTCTAGTTTAGCTTATATTTTCTTGTTCTTTTTTTATATAATTTTCTGATTTCTTTATAGTTTAGTTTAGAGAGAGTTTTATAAGAGAATGAGAAGAAGAATTGTATTTAGAGTGACACTGAATGTAATCTTCTTCTGAGATAGTTGTATTGAGAATGACGTCAATATAATGTTCCTCCTCTTATTCATCATTGCTCAATCTAGTAAACATTGCTTTATGTTATTTCTTCTCTTGTTCTGCTTTATTTTATTCTGAGGTAAACCTTCGCAACGATCTAAGGTACGAATCAACAAAAGAGGTAAGTATTCTTCAATTTTTCTTTCTTTATATCTTAGTTTAGAAACATACTTTTAATACCGACACTTTTCTTCTTTCTTTCATTTCTTTCATTTAACTTAGTTTTACAAATAAATGAAACAATAACGTCTTCTTTGATCTTCTAACTCTTAATTTAACTCTTTCTTTCTTTTTTCCCCTAAAAATAAAGAAGAAACATTTTAACCAGTTCTTAATAATTAGAAACACTTACTAAAATCTTCTAACGCAATTCCTTCTTGTGGATCATGACCCGCATAACTACTTGTTATAGCGGTAGTATCGAGCAACCTAACACATTTCTAAACTTCTATTTTTCTGTGCAGGTTCAAACTCGATCAAATTTTGGCGCCGTTTGTCGGGAAGGGATGGTAAGTTTTCTTTTTAATTTACTTAACAGTTTAATTTTCTTCTCTGTTTTTATGTGCCAGAGCTTATTCCAGGAAATAAATAAATGCAGTGGATATATAGCATACCTGAGTCTCTGCTCTAAAAAGTAGAGTTCAGGGGACTTCTTAACTGCCTTGTTTCGCAATATCAGAGGGAGGAGTACTAACCTGCCGTCTTGCAGGTTGCTGAAATTCAAGGGTTTATCTTTTGCAGGTATTATTTTTTCTGTTTAGCTTACTGTACATACTTTTCTAACCCCAACCGTAACCTATGATTGTTAAATGCTAAAAAATATTTAGACTTTGCATTTAGGCATTTATTTAATTCGTTTACCTTTACATTATTGTTGAAGAGTGCTGGGGCCAAGGTATGTGTGCATTGCATGTAGCATAGAAATAAGCTTGTATGATATATTGCTTGAGTGTTACTTTTTGTATATACTTCCACACCTGCACGAAAATGATTAAGGGCTTATTCTATAAACAAGATATGGGGAAAAGTCATTACCTTTTCTCAAAAGTCATCTCCTCACTTACTAACCCAGCCTAACTAAAATTTTATAGACGTTGGCCCTAGGGACATCTCAGGTACAATAGGAGATTGACCTAAGGAGAACGTTGTTATAGTTTGATTCAAGTCAAATCGGTGTCAACGGTTGGGGATTGAGAGGTGAAACCTCGAAGAATAGTAGTTTAGTATAATTAAGCCTGTTGCTTAGATACAGATACCTCCTACTGATATTGCCCCTACCTGGCTGATTAAGTTGTGCTCAAATTGCTACAATATACCTCCTGTGGCAGTCTAACCAGTTAGGAGTCGTGTAGGTCTAAAGTCTACCCTAACCTAGGCTAGATTTTTCTTTCTTTTGTTTGTTTATTTGTTTGTTTGTTTTTTTTCTGTTTTGATATTTTTTTGTGTGATATGAATTATAATTATAATTTTTCCAATGCGTATAGTGATTTTACTTCACCCGACCTCTTTTAACTCAGATATCACCAACCCGGCATTTTATAACTTTACTAACTAAGTATACCGAATGGTTTTATCTGAACCAACATATGCCCCAGTCTCAATATTATGAATAAGACTGGAACAATCATCATCTCCCATCTTTACCAAGTCAGTGGGGATACAACTCCCCCGAGTCATCTGATCAACCACCTTATCAACAACCAGCTTCATATACTCTTTATCAAGATCAACCTATAAAAGAAAAATCTGAATTAGAAAAGAGTCTAGAAGCCTTTCTTGAGTCCGAACGATAATTTCAAAACAAGAAAGACTTACAATCCCATCAATTTTCAAATCTAGGATCCTTACTCCGTTTTTCAAGTCCCACCACAACAAGAAGAACCAATTAACTGAGAAGATAGAATTGAAGCCTTGGTTCAGTGCCAAAATGATTTCAACCAGTCAATTTTTGATTGTAACCAATCTATCGATAAGATAGTGTTGGCTCGGAGGCCTTCCTCTCTAGTTTGATGATGATTACTCATGAAGTTATGTTTACTAATAATCTTGTGATTTTAATTTCAGATCATGTAGCAAGATATTAGTAGGTGATTGCTTCAAAAAGAGGAGTTTGGAAGCCTTCACTTGGTGATTCCCGAGCCCGAGCGTCAAGATCATTCATAGTCATGCTCGTTGGATCACGGAGTTTGGACCGAGTCGACTTGAAGATGAAGATCGTCAAGAAGACTTAGGTATCCATAGTTTAGTGTGTTTAGATCCATTTGTAAAGATAAGAATAGTTGATATGCTCAAGTGCACACACACGAGTTTTATGTTTTGGAATTGGTTTTCATGAATAGATTGATCAAAACAAGTTTAAATGGTTTATATGTATAGTAGATGTATTCTTTCTATACATGCATGCTTAAACTTCTTAGACAAACTTATTTTGACTATCCTATTCATGTATTGAAAAATCAATGTTTGATAAAATACAAGATTGGTTTTTGATAAAATTTGCAAGACACAAAAAGAGTTCAAATGGTTGATATTTGTCTTGAAATTTTTATCACAAGTTTGTATTTCAATATAAAATATTAAAACAAGTTTTATGAAATTTTTAGAAAAGATAAAAGAATTTTAAAAATTATTTTTACCCAGTGTCTGACCCAGACTGTGGCTGACAGGCCAGGTCGGTCGACCGCACCAAAGGCCGGTCGACCGTGCGGTCGACCGACATGCACAGACCTGTGCAAATCTGCTGGCACAGTGGGCCGGTCGACTGGGCGGTCGACCGGACCAGAGAGCCTTGCTCTCTGTATCTGGGCGGTCGACCGGGACCAGAGAGCTTTGCTCTCTGTATCTGGGCGGTCGACCGGGCGGTCGATCGACCGTTTGCCCAACAGTCATATTTATGACCGTTGGCGGTCGACCGGCCGGTCGACCGCAAGCCTGTCAGACTGACAGATCAGCCCAACGGCTAGTTTTCTGTTGGGCCTATTTATACCCCATTTCTGGGGGTTTTGCATAAGATTTTAAGAGCAAAAATTTCAGACTTTCTTAAGTGTTTAAAATAAGTTTTCTAAAGTGTTTAGAGCTTCAAAAGATCATTCTTTTATTGTTTTAGAGTTTTTGGAAAAATTAAAGAAAATAGAAATTTGGGAGATTTTGTTTTGTTCTTCAATTCTATCATTTATAAGAGTTTTCCCAAGTGTTTTTTCTTTGAGTTTTTGTTTTCTAAACTTTAGTTTTTTCCACACTTGAGCTATCTTCTATCCTATTCCATTAGGATCATTTTGTTTTGTGGAAAAGAGATTGTTTGAGGTTGTTGTAGCCTCCAAGTTGTAACACCCTTGCTTTTGTTGTATCCCTCTTTGGTAGAGGTTAATCGGGTGATTGGTTTGCTCCCTCTTTGGTAGAGGTTGAGATTGTGGTTTACTCCCTCTAGTGTGAGGTGGAGTTGGAGTTGGTTTGTATCCCTCAAGAGTGAGGTGGATTGGTTGTTGTTTGGCTACGGGCCTACCCCTCGGTTGTGAGGTGGTATTTGAGAGAGGAGTTCGGTACTCCTTGTGTTGTAACAAATCCTCTTCGGTGGAGGTTCCCTCGGTGGGAGATAGTGGATTGGAAATCCTTCTCGGTGAAGGCGGGGACGTAGAGCTAGGGGCTCGAACCTCGAAACATATCTTTGTCTTTGCGTTTGATCCATTATCTCTTAACTCTCTCTCTATATTTGTGTTGTGCATCATTCATATCATTCATATCCATTTGCTTGTGTTGTGCCTTGCATTATTCATATTGCTTATCATCCTTATATGCTTGGCTTGTTTGTGTGTGCCTCACTTGTACTTAACCAACGAGAGCTTCATATAGCACCTCAACCCATATCTAGGGGAATCAAGAGGAGTTAGTCCAGAGCCCTTAACGGGGAATTCAGCTACACTTGTTGGTTGTATTAAGTGTGATTGCAAAATTATTTTAGCTTCCGCATTTAGTTTCTAGATTAGCCATATCACCTATTCACCCCCCTCTAGGTGATTTCAATTGGTATCAGAGCCTACGCTCCTGATACTTTAGGTTTAACCACCTAGGAGTGAGATCCTTTGCTTGCTAATCTACCTTTTGCATTTGCATATTTATTTGCACACATTTTAGTTTGCACTCATGGATAGCCCTCCTATGTTTGATATCTCTAGACTTGATGTTTGAAGGTCATGATGAGTTGCTATTTGAAACCCTAGGCTTGCATGTCTTTCTTGCCGCTACAAGAAATGCTATCTTGGTAACCGCATTCATATAGGGGCCAATGCACAAGCCCTTGAGGCTATTAGAAGCACACTTCCTAAAGAATATCTTATGCTTGTTTCTAATCTTGATTCCGCTTTTGCAGTTGGAACAAGTTGACAACCACATCCACCTCCAAGCTTCAAATGCAAATCCAACAAGAGGATGAATCTAGTGGAGATGAATCCGAACCACAACAATGCAATATGGTCCAAGGGAATTACTCCCTTGAGGTATACTCGGATTCTCAACTAGATAGTGCTAGTTCTTCATGTGATGATTATGTGGATCCAAATGCTTTAAATAAAGAACTTTCAATAGTTTGTGAAAAATTGATTGAAAAATATAAATTTTGAAAAAGAAGACATTTGCTTTAACTAAAGAAATTGAAAAATTGTCTTCTAAACTTGATAAGGTTTTACAAGAGAAGGCTGAGGTCTATAATAAAAGGGATTCATTGAGATCTCAACTTGAACTTGCACTAAAAGAAAATGAATTTTTGAGGAAAAAAATTGATTGTGATGTTTTGAAGAAAAATAAGTTCTAACTTCAAAATTTGATTTTTGTTTTAAAGAAAATGATTCTTTAAAAAGAGAAATTGATTTTATTTCAAAAGAGTTAGAAATTTGTTTAAATAAAAATAAATCTTTGAAAAATGATATTGTTTCTCATGTTTGCCATGCTTCACCCACCTATTGCATGCCACACTTCTTCTTTAATTCAAAAAGATATATCCATGCTTAAGAAGAGTGTATATTGTTTGGCTCCACTTTGAGCCATTGTGCCATGAACCATACACGCTTGGAATCCTTGTTTCGAAAGAAATAAGTTTCATCTTTTCATGCACACCATACACGGCATACACATGCTCATCACGGTCACACCCATCACATGTATGCTCTTGTGTACACTTGTACACATTGTGGACGTAAGGGCCACCTTGCTAAATTTTGTTATGACAGAATACATGTTTCTAATTTAGCAAATAATTTTGTTTGGTTAGAGAAGGACTAACCCCCATGGACCCAAAGATTGTGGGTACCAAAGACCACCCCTATTTTATTTGATGTAGGTGTGGACTCTCACATGACGTGAGAGTTGTGGTACCTTGGAGTTGATGCGTTCCGTGCTTAAAGAGAACCAATTGGATGCATCACTTTCAAGGGATGTTTGGTGGAGAGGACCACCATGTTTTGGAGACAAGAAAAGTTGCCTTCTAGGTTTTGGTAAGATTCCTAACTCCTAATTATTGTTTACATGCTTTTCATTTTATTCATTTATAGCATGTTTTGTTGTTTATAGATTATTTTGAAAATACCATGATTATTAGATTCTTGACATGCATGTATAGCCTTTGAGGCACCCATGTTTAATATGGACTATTTTTGTGTTCCACCTGCTTCTGTTAGCTTATACATAGTGTATTATCATAGCTCTATTATAAATTATCATAGATAATATTCATGATTTCATTATATCATGTTTATTCGTTTTATGATGATTTTTGTCTTGTTTTATGCTTTATGCTTTGAATATATGTTTAAATGTTAGTTTTTATTAAAACTTGGTATATACTTGTGCATATAGTGGGTCACAAATAAATCTATATATGTTTGTGCTTGAATGCTTATTTGTACCCATTAGATGTGCTAGTATAGTCTAGTTTTGATGATACATGCATTTTAAACTTGTATTCCCATTTTGGATTTTTTTCCATGTATTTATGTTTAAACTTCATGTATATGTCCATCTTGTCCAAACTATTGTTATACATATACATCCTTTGAGCCACGTGCCTTTATGCATATATCTTTGTGGACTCTTGTGTGTTGGATATGTATGTATACTTTAGTTTGTACATGACATACATATGCCTTGAAGATTAAATAGTTTAGATGATTTTCATGTTTTCATGTTTTAAGGAATATTGAGCTTAATTGACTATTTTCATGATAATATGTTTTACATAACACTTTTGCACTCACCTTATTTATTGGGTTCTCATGACTTTGTTTTCATGAGCTTGATATGTGCCTTAATGATTTAGAGTGTTTAGTGCCATATGGATTTCATGTTTTTCATGAAAACTATTTGTTTTTATATTCCTTACTTGAAAGATTTCGTACTAGTTTACAAGTTTTTCATTTAAACTAGTCCGTATTCTTCATTATGGTAGTGATTTTCAAACATACTATATTTTTAAATCCATTTTTGAAAACCCCTACCTTCTACGGGCGGTTGGATGGGAGATCATGATCATGTATGCTTCATAGTGAAAATCATTTTAAACTTGAACATGATTGAGAGGTTAGGTTATATGAGTTATACTATGATATTATTGTTGTTTCAATTAGTATCATTGGATTCTTTCAATTGGTATCAATTTTGACCTTTCTTGTATACTCATATATGTTTATATGTGTGTATGCTTTCAATTCATATAGTATCAATTTCGATTGGTATCTAATTTTCATACATATATTTTGTTGTGCTTAAACTTGTATGTTTAAATGACTATCATGTTTCAATTGATTAGTTTTCAATTGATATCCTTAAACAAGCTTATGCATGTTTTTAGTTGATTTTTCAAAAGAGGGGAAAATCTCGTATTTTATCTTTCAATTGTATTTAGTATTCCACTCCCTTGCTTTATGATAGAAAATAATAATTTCAATTGATAATAATTTCAATTGGTGTTTTATGCCTTAAAGAATAATAATTTCAATTGGTATTAAGATTTATGTTTAGAAATTCAAAATTTGTAATGATAATTTCAATTGATATCATATGTTTAAATGAACAATTATTTTAATTGGTATCAAGATGTTGTTTTCATTGGTATCAAGAGGCACTTCATTGACATATTTTTAATTGTATCATGTTTAATGTCACCCCTTATTGACTTTATTTTTGTTTTAGACAAAAAGGGGGGAGAACATTGTTTTTATTATTTTGGCTTTTACCCTTTTATTGATTTTTTGTTTCAAACAAAATGGGGGGAAAAATTTATTGTTTTGATTTTTACCCCTTTGTTGATGATTGACAAAATGGAGGAGAATTATTTGAGAGTTTTATATGCACATTATGATTTTGCATATATTAAGTTTAATTGGTATCTAGAGCGTGTTTATTTGTTTTTAAAAATTTCATTTTGAAAATTTCATTGGTATCTAGAGCCTTTTATTGTTTATGCATGTCTATGCATGTTTCATGTTTAGTATTTATTGCATATGTTTATGTTTATTTGCTATGCATGAGTTAAGGGGGAGCTTCTTTGAAGCTTAACTTTAATCCATGCATATATAACTCTATGAGTTTTGTCATCATCAAAAAGGGGGAGATTGTTGGCCCGGAGGCCTTCCTCTCTAGTTTTGATGATGATAACTCATGTAGTTATGTTTACTAATAATCTTGTGATATTAATTTCAGATCATGTAGCAAGATATTAGTAGGTGATTGCTTCAAAAAGAGGAGTTTGGAAGCCTTCACTTGGTGATTCACGAGCCCGAGCGTCAAGATCATTCATAGTCATGCTCGTTGGATCACGGAGTTTGGACCAAGTCGCTTGAAGATGAAGATCGTCAAGAAGACTTAGGTATCCATAGTTTAGTGTGTTTAGATCCATTTGTAAAGATAAGAATAATTGATATGCTCAAGTGCACAACACACACGAGTTTTATGTTTTGGAATTGGTTTTCATGAATAGATTGATCAAAACAAGTTTAAATGGTTTATATGTATAATAGATGTATTCTTTCTATACATGCATGCTTAAACTTCTTAGACAAACTTATTTTGACTATCCTATTCATGTATTGAAAAATCAATGTTTGATAAAATACAAGATTTGGTTTTTGATAAATTTGCAAGACACAAAAAGAGTTCAAATGGTCGATATTTGTCTTGAAATTTTTATCACAAGTTTGTATTTCAATATAAAATGTTAAAACAAGTTTAATGGAATTTTTAGAAAAGATAAAAGAATTTTAAAAATTATTTTTACCCAGTGTCTGACCCAGACTGTGGCTGACAGGCCAGGTCGGTCGACCGTGCGGTCGACCAACGTGCACAGACCTGTGCACGTCTGCTGGCACAGTGGGCCAGTCGACCGGGCGGTCGACCGGACCAGAGAGCCTTGCTCTCTGTATCTGGGCGGTCGACCGGGCGGTCGACCGGGACCAGAGAGCTTTGCTCTCTGTATCTGGGCGTCGACCGGTTTGCCCAACGGTCATATTTATGACCGTTGGCGGTCGACCGGCCGGTCGACCGCAAGCCTGTCAGGCTGACAGATCAGCCTAACGGCTAGTTTTCTGTTGGGCCTATTTATACCCCATTTCTTAGGGGTTTTGCATAAGATTTTAAGAGCAAAATTCCAGACTTTCTTAAGTGTTTAAAACAAGTTTTCTAAAGTGTTTAGAGCTTCAAAAGATCATTCTTTTATTGTTTTAGAGTTTTTGGAAAAATCAAAGAAAATAGAAATTTGGGAGATTTTGTTTTGTTCTTCAATTATATCATTTATAAAGAGTTTTCCCAAGTGTTTTTTCTTTGAGTTTTTGTTTTCTAAACTCAAGTTTTTTCCACACTTGAGCTATCTTCTATCCTATTCCATTAGGATCATTTTGTTTTGTGGAAAAGAGATTGTTTGAGGTTGTTGTGGCCTCCAAGTTGTAAACACCCTTGCTTTTGTTGTATCCCTCTTTGGTAGAGGTTGATCGGGTGATTGGTTTGCTCTCTCTTTGGTAGAGGTTGAGATTGTGGTTTACTCCCTCTAGTGTGAGGTGGAGTTGGAGTTGGTTTGTATCCCTAAAGAGTGAGGTGGATTGGTTATTGTTTGGCTACGGGCCTACCCCTCGGTTGTGAGGTGGTATTTGAGAGAGGAGTTCGGTACTCCTTGTGTTTGTAACAACCTCCTCAGTGGAGGTTCCCTCGTGGGAGATAGTGGATTGGAAATCCTTCTCGGTGAAGGCGGGGACGTAGAGCTAGGGGCTCGAACCTCGAAACATATCTTTGTCTTTGCGTTTGATCCATTATCTCTTAACTCTCTCTCTCTTTTATATTTTTGTTGTGCATCATTCATATCATTCATATCATTTGCTTGGTTGTGCCTTGCATTATTTCATATTGCTTATCATCCTTATATGCTTGGCTTGTTTGTGTGTGCCTCACTTGTACTTAACCAACGAGAGCATCATATAGCACCTCAACTCATATCTAGGGGAATCAAGAGGAGTTAGTCCAGAGCCCTTAACGGGGAATTCGGCTACACTTATTGGTTGTATTAAGTGTGATTGCAAAATTGTTTTTAGCTTCTGCATTTAGTTTCTAGATTAGCCATGTCACCTATTCAGCCCCCCTCTAGGTGATTTCAATTGGTATCAGAGCCTACGCTCCTGATACTTTAGGTTTAACCACCTAGGAGTGAGATCCTTTGCTTGCTAATCTACCTTTTGCATTTGCATATTTATTTGCACACATTTTTGTTTGCACTCATGGATAGCCCTCCTATGTTTGATATCTCTAGACTTGATGTTTGGAAGGTCAAGATGAGTTGCTATTTGGAAACCCTAGGCTTGCATGTCTTTCTTGCCGCTACCAAGAAATGCTATGTTGGTAACCGCATTCATATAGGGGCCAATGCACAAGCCCTTGAGGCTATTAGAAGCACACTTCCTAAAGATATCTTATGCTTTTTCTAATCTTGATTCCGCTTTTGCAGTGTGGAACAAGTTGACAACCACATCCACCTCCAAGCTTCAAATGCAAATCCAACAAGAGGATGAATCTAGTGGAGATGAATCCGAGCCACAACAATGCAATATGGTCCAAGGGAATTACTCCCTTGAGGTATACTCGGATACTCAACTAGATAGTGCTAGTTCTTCATGTGATGATTATGTGGATCCAAATGCTTTAAATGAAGAACTTTCAATAGTTTGTGAAAAATTGATTGAAAAATATAAAGTTTTGAAAAGAAGACATTTGCTTTAACTAAAGAAAATGAAAAATTGTCTTCTAAACTTGATAAGGTTTTGCAAGAGAAGGCTGAGGTCTATAATGAAAGGGATTCATTGAGATCTCAAACTTGAACTTGCACTAAAAGAAAATGAATTTTTGAGGAATAAAATGATTGTGATGTTTTGAAGAAAAATAAAGTTCTAACTTCAAAATTTGATTTTGTTATAAAAGAAAATGATTCTTTAAAAGAGAAATTGATTTTATTTCAAAAGAGTTAGAAATTTGTTTAAATAAAAATAAATCTTTGAAAAAT